>CAIGQZ010032580.1:8958492-8971086 GCA_903798205.1 Danio tinwini
TTTTTTTAATGAATCAACTACTTTTATTAATGAGCCAGGCTTTACAAACTATTCGCAGCACTGAAAGCATTCCCTCGGAAGAATAAACTCAGTCGGAAGGATGAGAGAACAAATCTATTGTAAGAATAATCTTACGGAGCGGCGCATGTCACGTCTGCGCAGACGGTGTGTGAATGAAGCGCATGCATCACTGAGACACAGCGTGCAGCCCTCGGGTATCTGCAGACACTTCCAAAACAGCAGCAGAACGGGAAGAAATCAGAACGTTAAGGATCTTTTCAGATTATTATTGAGTCTTTTGTAATTGAAAGTTTCAGGTAGGCCTACTTTGTGTGTGAAGAGCAGGTAATAACATTCTCTACTCCAGTGTTGCGAATGCGATCTGCTGATCCAACAGACACAGCGCAACATGCTTTAGAAAGCCGCAATGAACTCCTTGTTGCAGGTCAAAATTAATCAATTTAATGCAAAATCAAATGCATTTGTTCACCGATTACTTATATTAACAGGAACTAATAGTCTTAAAGAGTTTTTCGAGTTGTCATGAACACAACACGCAGTTTGAATTATGAATGAATGGAGAATGATTGAGCGGCGGGAAGTGCTGAAGTGAACATGAATTTAAGCACTTGAATGTTCATCTGTACTTCACATTAAGCTATAGAACGGCTTCAGAACATTTGGGATATAGTAGGCCTACATGACAACTTTCCAGTGCCTTATAATAGGCTACCTTTGTGGCTTTTGTTGGCATATAAATTCCAAAGAATATAGCACACGCACAAGATCGGATTTGGATCAGTACCAGCTGGCCGATACCTGATCCAGCAAAAATATGCAGTATCGAACCGATATCCGATATAAGTATCGGGATCGGTGCATCCCTAGTAATATAACAGCTTAGAAAAATTAGCAAGTTCCTTTTAATTTTGTGCCATTTGTTTATTTTTTTGCATTAAATTCAGCGATCGCAGAATCACAAAACTTTGAAGGAGCTGCTCAACACAACAGCTTTATATTTTCCTGTTCACTACAGGTCGTGGAAATTCAGCTTTTTAGTCTGTGAATTTTAGATTTGGCTTCAAGTGGGAACCCTGTCACCAATGCCAACTCTTTCTCAGGGTAAACCTCTCTGGCCTTTTGTTTACTAAACCCTCCAGTTCTCTAAGGATTGGCGGCGTTGAGAACTACGAGTAAACCATATCTGTTTGTTCTCAGTTTTTGCCATCAATATCTGTCTGTATCTTAAATAAACACATCTCTCTCTCTCTCTCTCTCTCTCTTTCTCTTTCTCTCTCTCTCTCTCTCTCTCTCTCTCTCTCTCTCTCTCTCTCTCTTTTTATGTAGCGAGGCTCTGGGTAAGATGAAGGATGTGTATGAGAAAAACCCTCAGATGGGAGATCCTGCCAGTTTGGCTCCTCAGATCGGTCAGACTGCGCAGAACATGGACCGGCTGAGAGGAGAGCTCAACAAATACGAGGTTTCAGTATAATACTCGCTGCGAAGCTTGGTAGGCTTTGTGAAGGCTTTCTCAACATATCAAAATGTATTTGTTTTAGTCATGGCTGGCAGAAGCAGGAGGACGAGGAGACTCCATACGATACTCCACTCACTCGATCAACAACAATGGAGCTCACAATTCAAACAGGTCAGTTTGACGGCAACTGTTTACATGATTTTATTATAGTGTGAATAGGTTGTAAAAGGGGGTTGCGTGTTTCATGTTGATATGTTCTCGTATGCATTACACACATGTTTCCAATAAGCTCTTATGTTCTGTGAATGTGGTAAAAATGTTCTTTCGTTCACTTTCTTGTGTGAATGACGGATAAACAATTCATTTATTGTACTTCTCCACAGTGATTTAATAAACTCATTGTCAGTTGTGTTGTTGACAACCAGCACACTGAATTCTAAATGCAGGGCACGAGGGTTTGAGTTCACAGTGAACTGATAAAAAAAATAAATTAAGCAAAGTTCCATACATGATAGATTACAGAACTGCAGCTGACAAACTTTAGGAGGTTATGTCAATCTACTGCTTGTTTTGCTTGTCAAATGTTTTCATTAGCCTACATATTTAAAGGGTCATGAAACACATTTTTTGAGCGGTTGACAGTCATATATGTGTTTCACGCTGCTATAAACACTATTAGGACACATATATTTCACTAAAAAGAGAAAATTTTTTGTTTTTGCGTTATTTTGAGCAAATTTTTCGTCACAGCGATTAGATACTTGGGTGTATTTCAGTGTAGAGACTGGATGTCTGTACCTGCAAGTACATCGTGACGTCTCTGAGTGTGCAGCATTAATTCATGAGAAAGACTTGGTTCAAACCAATCAGCACGCTCTACTTCACTAATATGCATGATAGCTTCGAAGACAGTGTTTAGATGACAGAGAGACGCCACGTTGTGTTGCCAAAACAAGTGGAAGAACCAGAATTTGGCAACATGGGTCGACAGTTTTGCGTTTATTAATGTGCTGCAACGTAGGTTTTGTTTCAATTTCCCCGCTATGAGAGGGCAGCTGGACTCACGTGTGGATTACAGTGCACGCGACACGCAACAGAAATGCGAACATTTTTTACCCGAGAGCTTTCTGCATTTGGAAATGATGAAATCCGGATTTGCAGCTCATCTCCTTTAAAAAAAAACACGGCTCCAGTTTGTGTTGATTGTCCTGTCGCTACAGATTTGGTAAGTATGTGTGTGATCAATGTTCTTTGTTTGTTTATTCAGATGGCAAAGTTAGTTTGTATCGTCAGCAGTGCTCTTTCAGTTTTTAAAAGACATACCTTAGTCAAAATGATTTAGTTACTAAGTTTACAGTATGTTAATATCACTGCAATATTATAGTACAATATTATAGACTGAAAGATCCGCTGTAAATGCTGCTCTCCGAATGTAAACACAGCAATCAAACTATTACCGTAGTGTAGGATTTTCGACGCATTTTGTGACAGGATAGTCTATACACACACAGCTTTCAGGTTTTTTTTTCCTTCCATTCGCCATGTGGTAATCAAACCTTCCATTAAAACTTCACCCTCCAGCAGTTCCTTGCATACAATATCTCATTTGTCTTGAGGGGCATGCATGAAATGTTCCTAAATGAGAGTGAAAGTGCCAAACTGCAGTTAAAGTCGACAAATTAATATTTTGGCAAATAATTTGATTACTGATGTTCATGTAAACACAGTCACTGTCTTTCTCCCCATGTTTGTATATATGTGTATATATATATATATATGTGTGTGTGTGTGTGTATATATATATATATATATATATATATATATATATATATGTTTGTATATATGTGTATATATAGATTATGTATCTATATGTGTATATGTATATATGTATGTGTATATGTATATATAGATATATGTATATATAGAATATAGATATGTATGTATGTAAATGTATATTTCTTTATGCATTTCTTCTAAAATATGACAACATATTCTGTCATTATGGCAGGATATGTTGGAACCGCATCTATGAGTTATGTTTTATGTTCATGTATGCTTTCCTTAGAAGATTAAGCCTATTAGTATTTGTACAAAAGAATCACTTCTTTACCTGTTCTTTCACTTTACTCAAATTACTTCTAACTGAGTCGCAGAAATACACAGAATTGAGATACTGTATAAAGCACATGTTGCTTTTTTATTCAAGTGTCTAAAAACAGTAATGATTGTTCAATTCAACAATGAAAAACTGTTTATTTTTTACACAGTCATGATGGCTCTTGTACACTCTTCAGTCCCGGAGCTTTGTCAGATGAAACGGACCCATCACAGGCCATCTACACAGAGTTTGATGACGAATTTGAGGAAGAAGAGCTCGCCACACCGATCGGTCAATGCACAGCCCTCTACAACTTCCCAGGTATCATTATCAAGTCATGTTGAGCTTTGTTGTCTTTTTGTTTACATGCGAGGACCAGTGTAAAACCATTCATTTATTTGACAGAACAAAATCTGTTAACTTGCTGCTGAGTAGTGGTGTAATGGATCACAAATCTGCAGTTCAGATCACACTACGTTTTTTTGTCACAGATTGGACCATTTTTTTAGATCAGCAAAAAAGTGAGGAGACAAATGTCATTTGCTTTCCATTTATATAAAAATATTACTGCAAAAAACATTGCTTTTACCAAACAGAACCTGTAATGTAAATAAAAATAACAATCAAGAAAGAACCAGCTGAAAAAAGAAAAGTGTTCAATATGAAATATGATCTTTGCTACTGTTGCTGATAATGCTAAATATAGAAATCTAACATCTTGTACAACAGATCATATTGATCTTAAATTAATGATTCAACAATTCACACATGAAACTTCATGTTTTATTATACTGTAGGTGTATTATTTTTAAAAACCTATTCAGTGACATCATTTTGATGGTTGTTTGTCGCCATCTGTTGGTTACACAATGTAAATGCTTTTACCAGTGTCAAACATTCACCAGCGTCATGTTATATTAAACAGTGATTTTAATCTTTACCATAAACATCAGTGTTTATATCTGAACTATAAACTGTTCTCCCAGCACTTATGTGTGATTTAATAGTTTGTAACTCACTGAAACAGTGTAAAAACTGAATCTCTCTCGATGCAGATTTAAATGCAGCGCTTTGAAGGATTAATAAGCATATGCAAATCATTTTCATTTATCATTCATGTTGCGCAGGTTTGAACTGAGATCACGATCTTTTAATGTTTAATTGTGCAGCTTTACACTGAATGTATTAATGCAGGCTAATCAAGCAGTGACAGAAAACACATTAAATTAATAGCCTAAGAAAGCATTTAGAAAGGTCCCATCACAACTTTTCCCGTCATCATTATATCTTACAGGAAAGCCAAAATGCTTTCATGCATGCGATTTGAATGACGTGGGACGCGATCTCTCTGCAATGGTTATAAATGTTGGATTAACAGACAAGTTCAAAATAAATTATTAATCCGTGGGTCACGTGCCTTCCGAACTGTGAGTTGTGATCTGTACGGATCACGGATTAACAGTGATCCGTTTCACCCCTACTGCTAAGTCATATTTAACATTGTATACAGCATCTTTTACGTTTAAACATTCATGTTTAACTAATTAAAACTTATAAATCAGTGTATAATGTGATATGCACATGGGCATTGAAGAATAAAATGTACCAATGGCACTTTGCAATAGCACTGCACTATTATTAATGTAGCTACACCTGTCAGTGTACATTTTGCTGTATGTTATAGAGGGCAAATCATTGTATACACCATTTTGAGGGATGTTAACCAAAACCTTGCTCCCAACGTATTTACTGTTTTACATTTTTAATTTCTCCTACTTTCGAGAATCCAAAAAGAGCCACATATTAATAAGTAATGTTATGACAGCTGTTTAAACATTAAGCTATAAGTTAGACATTTTCATGGGCAAATGACATGACCATATTGAAATGATCTACACCATAATGTTTTAACATTGCATACCGCATCTTTATGAATACATTCATGCTCAAGTAATTAATACCTATAAATCAGTGTATAAGGCGTTATGAACATGAGCATTGAAAAATAAATTACACAACTAATAACTTTCTAATAGCACTATTATACATGTGGCTACACCTGTCAGTATAACAGAGTATACGTTTTTGCTGTATATTTATAGATACAGCTATAGAGTGTGTTTGATTATCAATAAATTATATGCAGATTCAAATTATATTATGAGCACAGGCTTCAAAAGAAGTTTTACTAAAAGGTGCATATGTTTTTTTAATGTGGTTGAAGTTGGAGTTTATACAGCTTCGCACATACTGTACAGTTGAAGTCAAAATTATTAGCCCTCCTGAAGTGTTCATTCTGACAGCAAATTTTGTTTGTCTAAAATTCCATTTTAGATTTAGTCATATTTGCGTCTTATGAATCATTTTAGTTTTAGTGGACTAACTTTCATAAGATTTAGTCCACTAAAATCTTAAGTCTTAAATCTAGTCTAGGATTAGTGGACTTACATATATCTGGTTTAATTTAAGTGTAATTTAATTAAAATATTGTATACATTTGTTTTTACAAAACATTCCAACTTAAAATGAAATTATCTTATTAAAATATGAAATATTGTTTTTTTTATCAATTACTGTTTAACAGAAAGAAGATTTTTCTAAGATTTTCTAGATTTCTAAGCATAATAGTTTTAATAACTGTTTTCTAATAACTGATTTCTTTTATCTTTGCCATGATGACATAGGGCTCGAAATTGCAACTGTTTTGGTCGCATATGCGTCCGAAATTTTATCTATGCGACCTCAAAATATATTTGGGAGCATTTGTGCGAGTGCATAAAATTGATGTCATGCGGCCAGTTTTCACAGCAAAATGTTCACCACATGCGCAGATTTAGGAGGCATTCACGGATTTAGCATATTTGCACCTAAAAACACCTAACGCAGCACCCAGGAATGGTTTAAAACAGATGTCAACTTGCTGCTCTAAGCAAAGCCCGCAATGATTGCCCCGCCTTCAAGCTCTTCTTAGTGGTCCACTACACTAGAACAGAACGTGAATGGATTAATATCAGCTGTCAATCACTCAGACTTCCAGTGTTTAAAGTCCGCTATGAAAATGACTAAAGCATTCACCGTAAAGCCTGTGGGAACAGAGTTTTCAGGTAACAGTGTTTGCCACTGAATCTACACATTTTAAGCATGAGACGTTCTAACGTTATTTAATCCTTCATTTAATTGTCACGATGCTGTCAGTCATGCGACTGACACTGCGTTCACCATCGATAAAGAGCATGCATTCACTGAGATGAAACTTATATTGCAGCTCATGAAAAGACCATTATTGCTGTTAAGATGATGTATGCAAATAATAAGTTATATGTAGGGCCAGACGGAATCTGCGGACGTTTTTTGCTGTTTCTGCTGAGAATTTTGGTAAAAATCTGCGGATTTCTGCGTAATAATTTTAGGAGTATCATAACTAAAACCTTAAAATGTGAAATAAAAAATAATACCGTTTTAACTTTTATGTAATGTTTAAAATGCAAATCCAATTAGATTAACAGTAAATAGTTAACTGTACGTAAATAAACATAATTAATGATGGGCTAAAAATCTGCGGAAAATCTGTGAAAAATCTGTGAAATTCTGTGCGCGCAGATTCCGTGTGGGCCTAGTTATATGTCATTATCATCTGTGCAATATCAGACAGCACCCGTAAGAACAGCACAGTTTTATTGTTAATTCAGTTCATCTCATTCACGTCAAGCAGTGCGTGCAGGGCCGGTGAGCGCATGCAGATTTAAATTTATTTTAGTTGTGATTAGAGTGTTAATATATAATAGAATCTGTTAATATAAAACGTGTAGTAACGGTGCTCATAATGTTTGGTGGGTGCAACTAGATTTTGTCTGTGCCTAAATTAATGAAGTTAGGAGCACCGGTGCTTCCAAGAAAAAATGTTAATTTTGACAGTATATAATATTTTACTAGATATTTTTAAGACACTAGTACTCAGCTTAAAGGAACATTTAAAGGCTTAAAAAGGGTAATTAGGCTGCATTTACACTGCATGGTTCAAGTGACTCAATTCCAATTTGTTTCTCCGATGTGGTACAGATCGGATATGGTCCATGTACCTGTAAGCAGGAAAAAAATAAGTGGATTCCGATTTACTCAAAGCAGATTCAAGCCTTGTTCATATTTGGAAATTTATCTGATTTGAATCGGATCAGTGCCCTCATGTCTGCAGTGTAAGCAAGGCCGGCGCGTCCATAGAGACGACCTAGGCGGCACAATAATAAGGGGAGCAAATGCACCCCGCTGCCCAACCCAACGTACTGACTTTCATCCGCAACATCAACAGTCAACACTGACTTTCTAGATTAAAAGGAGATGGCCAAATGAGAACCTTTCTGTTATAAACTAGTAAAAAATTTTGGAATGGAAAAATAATTTTGAAAAATTAAACCCTGCGAACACATTAAATACAGGAACGGAGAAAAGATTGGTCTTTTATTAACAGCTGTCACTCAGCGCCCACTCTTTTTTTTTCCTGGTCATTGGCCTTTGCTATGTGCTGTGTAAATGCAGACAATCAGATACCAGTCACTTTTAAAAGATGATGTAAGACGTCATCAAAACAATTGCATCAAGTCACAAAATCAGAATTGACCGTCAATATCTGCAGTGTAAATGCAGCCTTAGATTAATAAAGCAAGGTAGGGTCATTAGGCAAATGATTGTATAGACCATGGCTATTCAATTAGTATGTCATGGGGGCCAGTTCATGAAAAGCATACCAAATGAGGGGCCGGAGAAATATGACTTGCAATACATGTGATGACACAACTGCATATAAGAGCCCATGTGTTGTATTTTTGCTCATTAAAACACCCACGTTGGCTTTTTCTACATTAAAATGTTAATATATTGTATTTTGAAAATACATGACATCACTGCATTGTACAAGGCTTTTTTTTTTTACAAACATATTCAGGTGTTGTATTTTAAAGCACAACAAAAACAGTGTATTGCTTAAGTACTGTAGGCTTCTTCTACATTCAGACACATTCATATGTTGTGTTTTGAACTGCATAACAATTAGGAATGCAACAATTATAGATTTTGGTTGTGAGATTATTGTCTGAAGAATAATCAAATTTAAGCGTTATACTATATACATATTTAAATTAACCATTGTTATTATCTGCGTTCATACATACATAATCATTTTAATAATAATTAGTCTAACATATCTTTTGTTTACATTGCACTAAAAGCAACATACAACTGTCACTGCTACAGTGTGATGTATGTTTTCTGCTGGGTGCGCCCGGAAAGCCACGTGTTGCTCCATTTGGCATATATTGCCATATATTCTTACATTAGAAATAACGACGCAAAATGTAAACGGCCCGCTGCTATAGTTAATCCAGTGTGCATGTGTATTAGCCTCAGTGTACAAGCTCAGAACTTTAAACTAGCACACAGTTGGCATAACTTTGTTTAGGTGCAGCAGTTTCGATCCGTGCAACAGAAATGCGGCGTAGAGAAGCCTTTACGATTAATCAACCATGACGAATTAAAGTGCAGTTAATAGTGAAATCGGCTAATCCAGGGCTCAAAATTGAGACCATTTTGATCGCATATGCGCCCGAAATTTAATCTATGCGACCTTATAATATATTTGGGAGCATTTGTGCGACTGCATATAATGGTTGTAGTGCGACTTGTTTTAATTTTTTTTTCTAAAAACGTGCTGAATCGGACTTCCTTGCCACTATATTGGTTCGTATTAGCTGTCAATCACTCAAGGCTTTCCGCTGTCAGAAAACAGGGAGCTTTTAAGGGCGCCAGCCGAGATCAATCGAGTGTTTTCGGAGAATGTGCCCGTATCTCAGTGCGTTGCATTCACAGCATGTTCAGTGCAAATGTCCGCTAAATGTAAAATCCAACACTGTACATGTCATCGCCAAAGAAGCTCGCCTTTACTAAGTTTAAACTGAATCTGTGGCTTATAACAAAGAATGGTATTTGCACTGGTCATCACGAGAATCCTGCTCTGCCTGCTCTTATACACAAACACAGAAAAATGAAAATCACAGCATAACAAGACTGAGCATTTACAATGACACAAACTGAAACCAAAACCTTTAAAGAGTGGCAGAAGTGAGACTTTTCTTACTTTATTTCTCCATTCTTTCTTGAGATGTATATTATTTTTCTGTTTACTGATTTGCAGCTTTCAGCATTGGATTGAATGATTTATTATAATCTTACGTTTGTTTTGTAGCAGAAATATTATTTATTAAATTGACATGCATATAAAAACAAAAGTGCAAAATAAATATTACTTACTGCAATGCTTCATTTTTGTTTGATGCAAACCATAAATTTATTTTTCATAAAGTAACAGCAGGACCTTTTACAGTACATAACTCGCATTCAAGCACATTCAGGGCAGCATGATAATGACAAATGTAATTCATTGCAAGTATTATTGACATCATCATCATTAAGAATGTTTTATAATTATTAGACATTCATTTTGAAATTATTGCACAGATATCAATAAGTCATCACAGCATTAGTTAGTTGTTTCAGGTTTTTGTTAATCCTGATTGATGCTGTTTTCAAATGCAATAAATCCCTTAATATACAATTTGCAGTGGTGCTCATTCATTTTTGGTGGGTGCTTCTATTTTTTTTCTGGTGCTTCTAAATTTTTAAGGTTGGGAGCACCGGTACTACCAAGTAAAAAAGTTAATTTCGAAATTGCCCAGTAAATAAATTAGTAAATTAAGTAAATTGCCTTTTCTACAAACATATCCAAATGTTTTTTCTTGCTCGCCCAGCTCCTGCTGTATTGAACAGACGCACGTCACTTCATAACTATAGCGACCGCTTTTCTACTGAACTTAATTTATTTTTCATGTCTTGGTCACACTAATTGGGGGCCGAGTTTGGCCTGCAGGCCGCCAATTGAATAGCCCTGGTATAGACTATTTTGAGGCATGTAAACAAAAACAATGATCCCAACATAATCCCTTTTTTACATTTTTTATTTCTCCAGCTTCCGTGAGTCCAAAAAGAGCCACATATTCATAAATAATGCAATGATAGCTGTTTAAACATTAGGTTAAATAACATGACATGTTGAAATGGTCTATAATGATGGGAAAAATATAGCTTAAAGGGGCTAATATTATTTTATTATATAAAAAATGTACTGCTTTTATTTTAGCCAAAATAAAACAATTAAAAATTTCTTCAGAAGAAATAATATTAATGTAATTACTGCAAAAATGTCCTTGCTCTAATAAACATAATTCACAGTAATCATATCAACACCACCTCACATTTACCTCTACATCTTCCCATTCATCCTCAGGCTCCAGCGAGGGAACCATATCCATGCAGGAAGGAGAGGTGCTGGCTGTTGTGGAGGAGGACAAGGGCGACGGATGGACACGGGTGCGCAGGAACAACGGGGACGAAGGCTACATACCAACTTCTTACGCCACCATCACACTTAACAAATGACCCCGCGCACAATATACCAAACACTAGGAGTAGCTCCAGATCATCAGTCATTATGTCCAAACATGGCTTCTTTGAGAAGATTAAGTGGGGGGGGGGGGACAATCACTGCACAAAACTGCCAATACACTCCTCTCTATGGATGAATGAGCATCTCAGGGTGTCTATTATGAGAGTAAATGTGGTAGAGACGGTTGGAATAATTGTTCTGCTTATTAAAAGAACACAGCGGGGGCGCCATGTACTCCACAGACACATCAGTTGCTGTGGTGACTCTGCGTGACAGCTTCAATCTTTAGGGATGTTTTGTCTGATGTGTTCGCCACTAAGATCTCCCATCTGCACCTCGATGATGTGATTCTGGGTCTGAAGCAAGAAGCAAAACTATCTCCGCTGGCAGAAATCCAGCAGCGTTTGAACTTGAAGTATCTGCTTTGATGATCTGAGTGGCCAAAAATCACATTTTTACTGCAGTAAGTGTTGAATATGCTTTTTTATAAGGGTGCGATAACATGAAAGCCACATCCATAAGACTTCTTAACATTTTCTGTGTATAGAAAATATTGAGCGCCCAAGTAATGTTAAGTAGCTTTTTTTTTCCCTCAAGTTGACGTACTCGGCAATAAAAAATGATGACAATCAGATAAAAAAGCCACTTTTCAACTCTAAAACCTATACTGCAAATAATAGTTTGTTAAAATTTAAATAATCTAATTTATTGAGTAAATAAGTGCTTGTATATTAATTAAACATGTATGTAAGATGTATCTGCACACTTTTGCTATTTCCGATAGGTCCACAACAATGCAGAGCGTGTTCACGATGGTGAAAAACTATTTTAGGCTACTTTATAAATATGTGGAATAATATATTTTAGATGTTACGACACCACTATGGTCTTATTAGCTTTTTTATTCTTGACGAATAAAGATTGTATAGTTAAGGATAGATTTTTAAACGCTGCGTTCGGCATTTGTTTTGTTTCTCTTTTGATTGAATCCAAAGCAGAACTGTCTGAATGTCTGGCTAAGTCGAGGTGCCTTTAACTGTGTATGTACCATATTCAGAATACACTATTTTATTGTCTTCATAAATGTCAAGCACATTTCCAAGTTCACGGGATGTTGTGTTGTTTTTTTGTGTCAACTCTTAACTCAAAACGAGAACTAGATGGGACTTGTATATTTTTTTTGTTTATTTTCAATTCAGAGACATACATGTATAATGCAAAATTTCACATGCATAAAAGGGCATATGATCATAACAATATTTGGTTAAAAATAATATATATACATGGAGTGCAGAATTATTAGGCAAATGAGTATTTTGACCACATCATCCTCTTTATGCATGTTGTCTTACTCCAAGCTGTATAGGCTCAAGACTACTACCAATTAAGCATATTAGGTGATGTGCATCTCTGTAGTGAGAAGGGGTGTGGTCTAATGAAATCAACACCCTATATCAGGTGTGCATAATTATTAGGCAACTTCCTTTCCTTTGGCAAAATGGGTCAAAAGAAGGACTTGACAGGCTC
>CAIGQZ010032580.1:8976086-8993026 GCA_903798205.1 Danio tinwini
GGCTATATTGGTCACTGATTTGTTTTTGAATGTCAGAAATGTATATTTGTGAATGTTGAGATGTTATATTGGTTTTCACTGGTTTCTTGCAAGAATCTAAAAAAATCTTACTTGTTAAGGACCTGGGTCAAAATGGGTCAAAAGTAGGACTTGACAGGCTCAGAAAAGTCAAAAATAGTGAGATATCTTGCAGAGGGATGCAGCACTCTTAAAATCATCGAAAAAATCAAGCGTTTCATTCAAAATAGTCGACAGGGTGACAAGAAGCGTGTTTATGAAAGGCCTTTGCCTTTCATAAACCACTTCTGATACCAAATGATCAACTAGAAGTCAATTTATTATTTGTTGTTCCTAAAACTTGTGTAGGTGACAAGGCTTTTGTCATGTAGTGTAGATGTATATAGACTTTTTTCTCGCAACTTTCAAATGTCTCCTACCTGGCCATAATAGGTTACACTTTGTTACATAAAAAAGAATAAATATTATCATAAACTGGTAGCTCTGGATAATAGGATTTCATTTGTTTGACATATTCAAATACTAATTTGCAAGAGACATCTTAATGTTTATATCAACAATTATGAACCGAGTAAACAGTAGTCAGAAAACCCGAAGTGGGAAAACGTGCCACAATTAGTTTTTGGAATGGATTTGTTATAGAATCCCACATGAAAATATACTGAAGTAACTTATTTAACATAGTTTCTTGCTAGAATCTAAAAAAATCTGAAAAAGTGTGACATTAACTGTTCAAAAGAAGCAAATACATTGTCCAAAAACAACTGTTTAAAGGGGGCGACACGGTGGTGCAGCGGGTAGCACGATTCGCCTCACAGCAAGAAGGTCGCTGGTTTGAGCCTCGGCTGGGTCAGTTGGCATTTCTGTATAGAGTTTGCATGTTCTCCCCATGTTCATGTGGGTTTCCTCTGGGTGCTCCGGTTTCCACAAGTCCAAAGACATGTGGTATAGGTGAATTGAGTATGCTAAAGGATGTAGTGTATGTGTGTGAATGGATGAGTGTGTATGGATGTTTCCCAGTGATGGGTTGCAGCTGGAAGGGCATCCGCTGCGTAAAACAAGCTGGATAAGTTAAGCGGTTCATTCCGCTGTGCCGACCCCAGATTAATAAAGGGACTAAGCCGAAAAAAAAAATGAATGAATGAACTGTTTAAAGGATTTGATCCCTTTGTCTGACCAAATCCTAAATGCAAAAAATGATTGTGTGCAATAGGACTTAAAAATGATTGATCTCTGAAACCAAGTTACTTCCTAAACTGTGTCCAAATTCTCAATGAATGTTTTACCATTGAGCTATCAACCACATAAATTGGATGTAGATGGCCATTAAAGCATGCATTTGCATTGCATGTAGATGGCTATTAAAGCACCTATGATGGAAATCATCTTTTGTAAGCTGTTTGGACAGAACTGTGTAGGTGTAGTGTCCACAATCATATTGGGGTGATATAAAGACAATAAGCCTCTTTTCTTTTTTTTTTTTCCCATGACGTTAAAATAGTATCCAAATCCCTCCTATTTTGAGCCCCACTGCAATGTGCGATTTCCCCACCCACCGAATTGATGGACAGCCGTGTATTGACATGTCTCCGTAGTAATGCGTATAATCATATCAACAAGACAGGACGTGCGCAAAGGAACTGCGATTAAAAGATCTGTTTAGCTCTCTGTGATCATCAATCATCATCAAATGTGATCAAGAATGAGTTTTACAAGTTTAAAATATGTTTAAAACAGTGCATGTTTGTAATGAATTACAGCGATTTTACCCTCTTTACTTCATCAGCACAGCCGCTTGTCAGTACAATTATAAATAACGATGCTTCAATCCCGGTTTGTGGACCCGGTTTGTTAAATCAGGTTTATTTTGTATATTAACATAACGGATCTCCATACAGCAGTGTATATTAATGTGTATCCTGTCACATTTACCATGCAAAAACAGTGCAAAGTGAAACACGTGCTGTGTGTGTGTCTGCATGCATGAACTTTGTAACGACATTGTGTGTGACCCATCGTTGCAATTCCACAAAAATACATCAAATAATCATTGGGAAGCCAATATAGACCATTTTGAGGTATGTAAATAACCAAAAAACAAATGACCCAATACTGTGATTTTCTACAATTATAAATGGTAACCCTGCTGAAAAATCCAGCTTAAACCAGCCTAAGCTGGTTTTAGCTGGTCGACCAGCCTGGTTTTAGAGGGGTTTTGGCTATTTTCAGCCTGGTCTTAGCTGGTCAGGCTGGAAAATGACCAGCTTAAACCAGCTTGACCAGCCTGGTTTAAGCTGAGCATAGCTGGTTTTGGCTGGTCAACTCCCAGCCTGACCAGCTAAGACCAGGCTGGAAATGGCTGGAAACCAGCCTGGAAATGGCCAAAACCCTTCTAAAACCAGGCTGGTCTACCAGCTAAAACCAGCCAACCAGCTTAGGCTGGTTTAAGCTGCATTTTTTCAGCAGGGATACTATACCAGAGGTGCCCAAACTTGGTCCTGGAGGACTGGTGTCATGCATATTTGAGTTATAACCCCAATTAAACACACCTGAACCAGCTAATTAATCTATGTATAGGTATAAACTTCCAGAGAGGTGTGCTGAAGGAAGTTGAAGCTAAAATATGCAGGACACTGGCCCTCCACGACAGAGTTTGGGTACCGCTGTACTATACCACAATGCGCCACTGCCCTGCTGAAAAAAGAACAGCATACTGTATGCTGGTAAGGTATGTTTTGATGCTGGTATACTGGTCTTGGTGGTTTCAGTGCTGGTCAGGACCAGCATCAAGACCAGCAAAACTAGCATTGAAACCAGCAAGACCAGCATCTTATTCTTAATATACCTTACCAACATATGCAGATTTTCAGGAGGGTGTTTACTGTAGTAAAACCTTAAGTATTGCAGTTCATCAGTTCACTACAGTTAATAGCCTATATATGCTGGAGCATTCATTAGCAAAGTGTTGCAAGTACTATTAATGTATAATACACATATATAGTATGATTCAGAATGTACTGCCACAAACATTATTTTACAAATAAATTAGCCTAGCCACAGGTAAATAGAATTCGAAGTCTGTCTGTGTTAGTCGCAATATTACTGCACACACATTCAAAAGTTATGACATAATAATCTTTATTACAGCCATGCAGATGAATAAAACTTGACCACAGGTAAAATGACGACAGTATTGGCCAACAAATCTAAACTGGACGGAGAGCAGTGCATTTATAAGGGTTTTAAAATGATGTTTGTGTTGAATACAGACCTTACAGACATGCCTTCTAGAAGCAGAGTAAAATCAGCAAATGCTGAAAATGGCCGACAACCTCTAAGAGTGATGTTTTGACAGACGTGCAAATGTGAATGGTGAAAGGAGGACAGCTGCCAAATATCAAATACCCACAGATCGTTGATGCACAAATCTATATTTGGCAGCACTGCGTGTATTTTTGTACTGTGAGGCCGCTAAACCCTTGATATTAGTATTCTTGAGGAACTCTCGTTGATTTTTTTCTCCTTATGAAGGATTTCTCCAGCTGTTCCTTCGCTTTCACTCTACAGCAGAAAATTCAATAGTTATAGTCCTATTGTGAAAGACTTGCTATACTTGAAATAATATGGGTTAAATTCTTTATTATTCTTTAATATTACATTAAAACATGTCACATTGTAACTAAATACCCAAAAAACGTCAAGGTTTTGTTTTGTTTTAGTATATCGATAAAAAATGATTTCGGTTATTGAGTCAATGAGCTTCTTCCACTCACTGAGCATCAATGCTTGTCTAGAGGGCGCCAGATCTTTACATATGCTACGAACAAGTACAATTTCTCCCCCCGAAAAAGCTCCTAAATGCTTTGAGATCTTCTCTGACTTTTTGTACTCTGCAGTTATAAAAATGTACATTTTACTCTGAGATGGAATATTGCACAAATATGATTTTCACTCCTTAAAATGATCAAATATGAATCTAGTTTTATATTGTGAAGTTGCTTTTGCTAGTGCCCACTGTAATGTACAGCTTCTGATAGAAAAATACATAATTTTAAGTTGTTTACATTACAAAATGTTCTAAAAAATGGAAAAGTTTTCTCCTTTTCTTTACAGAAAAGTTTTGTGTACAAACAAAAATCATTAAAGGTGCAGTAGGTGATCTGCCAAAATGCTATCCGTTAGCATAATATATCTTTGAAAGCACAGTCCCTCCCCTGTTGTCCAAAGCCAACGCGGAGATTAAAGGTGAGTAGACAACCCACTGACTAGATGATGTTTTTCGCCAGTTAGAAAGCTTTATAGTACTTTATAATACTGCAATTCTGAATGAAAAACTGTATTATATCTATCTTGTTTTCAGTTGTGTAGCAAGCAACCCTGCTGAAAAATTTAGCTTAAACCAGCCTATAGATGGTTGTCTAGTTTTAGCTGGTCGACCAGCCTGGTTTTAGAGGAGTTTTGGCCATTACCAGGCTGGTTTCCAGCCATTTTTAGCCTGGTCTTAGCTGGTCAGGCTGGGAGATGACCAGCTAAAACCAGCCAGTGGCGGAGCCAGAGGGGTGTCCGGGGTGGCCAAAATTGTATTTGCTACTGGCAGTTCCTGATGCTGATTGACTTCTCATTTGTCTAAAGAAGTTTTTGAATTTTGTCGGCAATGCTCAAGCTATTTTCAAATCAATGACGAGTCGAAGACAAGAGCATGGTTTCAAGTAAGACGAATAATAATAATACTTCATAACATAATATTTGAAATACACTTCATAGTTTATTATAAGGTTTGTTTGCTGAGGAACGTTTAGCCGCTGCGTAAGTTAACGAGGCACCGACAACATCAGTTAACTTCATGAGAGATGAGGGAATAAAGCAG
Source organism: Danio tinwini (assembly GCA_903798205.1). Classification (NCBI taxonomy): domain Eukaryota; kingdom Metazoa; phylum Chordata; class Actinopteri; order Cypriniformes; family Danionidae; genus Danio; species Danio tinwini. Next base: position 8,980,972 of record CAIGQZ010032580.1, read on the forward strand.
CGTTTCCATCCAACAAGTCAAAGAGAACAAAATCGTCACTTCCTGATTAACTGGCGCCAAATATCAACAGTAAAACGGAATTTGCTGCGATAACAGAAGCTGCGTCAATATTTTCTTCATGTAATAAATGATTTGCGCCTCAGAAGACAATCCTGACACGCAGTAAACGTGCGGTGGCGTTTGAAGGCGTGAGATATGCAGAGCACAGATGCTCTTGATTTTGGAGGTCATTAATAATATTATAACAGTAAAACTGAATTGGTTCAGGCGTTTTACAATGACCAAAACAACATTTCAGATGTTTTACAATGTGCTCAGCCTGCTGATTTGTCTATTCACAAACATTTTTATCATCACATGATCTCTCATAACACAATTACATGACTTTTTTAATTCCATGGTAGTTTATGCACATCTTTTCTTATAGAATAAAAAAGTTTATTCTACTCATGTTTTTTATGCGCATGTTCAAAATTTATGTGCATCTTGGCGTTTCCATCGACTAGGTCAGACAGGCAATCACGTTTCAACCAATGTTAGAATTTAAGCTGAGCTTAAAAATCAAATCCTGTCATTACTTATTAACTCCCAACAAAGTGAGTAGATGATGAGAAAATTATTATATTTTTGTATTTTAAATTATATGTTGGTAATGAATTAGATTTGGGTTTTCTAAACACTTTTAGTGTGTTTGTGTGTGCATTTGTATTTGAGTACAGTGTGTGTGTATGGGCCCCCTGAAATAGCAGTGGCCACCCCCTGTAAATAATTCTAGCTCTGCCACTGAAACCAGCTATGTCCAGCTTAAACCAGGCTGGTCAAGTTGGTTTTAGCTGGGTTTAGCTGGTCATTTTCCAGCCTGACCAGCAAAGAGAAGGCTAGAAATGGCCAAAACCCCTCTAAAACCAGCCTGGTTGACGAGCTAAAACCAGCCAACCAGCCTAGGCTGGTTTAAGCTGTTTTTTCATCATGGTACTGGTTTACAGAGATACGTTACTCGCTCGTGGACAAGCCAGAATGAAAACAAAGAAACTGCCATGTTTTAAATAGACAGCTGAGACATTACACCATAATGATATATACATATAATAATGAGCCATGGTCGACTCAAGCTCAAACAAACCTTGTCGTCGTCTTGATGAACAGTTACAAAGCCAAAAAGAAGAGCAGATTCTACCCTGCTCCACATAGTTTTTTACAAAGCTGTCTAAAGTATGAGCAGTTTCAGTTTCTCACTTGCGCTCGCTGCTCATCTACATTTAAAAATAACAAACTTTTTGAGCTGATGATAATAATGTGAGCAGGATTATTGAAGTGCTTCTGATGTCCAATTCTGTCAGAAACGAACAAACGCGAGAGGTAAAGGTGCAAAAAAACAAAGAAGCAAAGGAGCAGGATTTTTTTTCAGCAAACATGAACAAACTGCCATGTTTAACTGTTATCATCACCTTCTGGACTAATATGAATTCGGAATGATGAAATTACTTTATAACAGAGGTTACATGTGCTGCTGAAGATTATAGATACAGATGAGAGGTTTGCACTGACTGGGCTATACGTTGCATGTTGTTTTTGAACCCAAATAAGGACTAAATGTATGCTGTGTGTAGTTTTACAGTAATTGGTAACATATCGGAGACTGTAAGGGTCTGTATGTGTTTATAAATGTTGCATTTATTTATTTATTTTATATAATTGCAGACGTTACAGTAAGCTTTTTGCCGTATCATTGATCTGCAGTTATAATCAAATCATGTTCATAGAAAAGTTAGTAATAAACATTTATACACAAGTATTTATGTGTATAAAGCATCTGTTTTGTGAGAAGTGCTTCTCATATGATTTGTGAGCAACCTAAACAGCTTTACTATAGACATTTTCGCGAGCGAAAATGACATTGACTGAAACTTTCTGTCATACACAACGCCCACCAAAAGAGTACCATTGGTACCCTTTTATCAGTGGAAACACAAGCCTGATAAAGGTGACCTGTACTGACCCATACCGTACTGTACCTTACCGTTCTGTACCACTCAATGGAAACGGGACCTAAGTAGCATGGTAAGCAATATAAGGAGCGCGTCACAGGTCGTCCTGATTCACTTTTGCTAAGCTTTGTGTCTAAATTAAAAATTTTCCCTCCTCTTGACAATTCTACACTAGCAAAGCGATCAGTCAGATCTGCAGAATCAGTGTACGTGGTTACATTAATTAAGATATTAACTTAACTTATATTTGCGCTCAGCCAAAACACGCTACATGAGAACAAGTAATAGATTCAAAAGACCAAAGTCGGGGAATATGTAGTTATAGACAACAAGATGAATTAAATATCACGTTTAACAAATATAGTGAGATTAGATCCAGCGGGAGATCCGTGATGAACAGTCCGACATGCACAGCTCTCATATGGGTATGTGCTCAAAGCATGCTACAGTGCATGCCAGAGAGTGTGTGTGTGATCACGTGATGTGCGTTTTGCCGTTTTAATGTAGACAGAGAGCTGTTCAGAAACGCTGGGTGAAACGCAGATCGTTTTCATTCTAAAACGCCGTTTTAAAACTAAAACATGTAAACGGGGCCTTAGATAATGCTTGACTATTTAAGCTGGTTTGGCATGTTGTCCCGGGAGAGAACCCTGAGCTCAGAGATAGATGAGCCCACGGCTCCCGTCTGGTCAATAAGCATTAGGAGGGATACGAGATCAGTTTGTACTTAGTAGGTGCTTATAACTTTAACTGTTGTTGCATGTTTTTTGAGTGTGGGAGGAAACTGGAGTTCCCGGGAAAAAACCCACGCGAACACGGGGAGAACATGCAAACTCCGCACAGAGAGTGTCGACTGGCTCAGCTAGCGTTTGAACCATCTTGACCTCCTTGCTGTGGGGCACCGCACCAGTGTTAACCACTGAACCACCATGTCGCCCGAACTTGGAATTGAGGAGGAGGGAGAAGGGATGAATGAAAATGTTTCCAAAACGAAGATGAGGAATGCAGTTTAGGCTGGATATTTATATTAAATTTGAAATGATCTGATTGGCTAGTTAGTAATTAGTGATAGGGGTCAGCTGTAGTCAATTCTATTACGTGCTCCTCTCGAAATTAGTTTGTGAAACTTCACTTATGTGTTACAGTAAAATTATTCTGTTAAAATGGTCTATTGCTGTGCTTTGGGATGGAAACATGCAGACAATTTGGAACAGATATGTAAATTGAAACACAGTGAAAGTCTGAGGTCTCGATAGCAGCCTTAACTTTTGCTCTATTTCTTTATTCCCTTGGGTCCACACAGCCCCGAGGATTAAAAAAAAAAAAAATCACGTCTCATTATCTTCTCAAAACATGACATTTGATAGACGGTTATAAATGCTGTCTGTACCTAGCTTGCTTCCCATTTTAAGAAGACACTGTTAAACTTGCAGTGAATCAGCACCCTTGAATACAACCGTGGTTACTTCAATTAGAGCTAATTGCATGTCTTTTGCAATTAACCCAATTATCTGGGCCGTTCCTCTTTTACGTCTCTTACAATATGTCAGAGCACATACTTAATTGGAATTTGTCTCCACTTTGTAGTCTTGAAAGGGAAGATAATGGGTGGTCTATTCAATAAAACAGCTGTTGTTACTGTGCTGAAATGAAAACCCATGTTAAGTAAGGCTAAATAGGTTGGAGGACTACAGTCTTTCCTTTTCATCTGCTACTGCATGCTTAAAGAGATAGTTCACCCTAAAATGAAAAAAAAAATCATTTATTCACCTACAACTTCCAATTCTACTTCTATCGAACGCAAAAGAAGATATTTCGAAGAATACTGGAAACCTGTTACCACTGACTTCCATTGTATTTTTTTTTTATCATGGAAGAAAATGGCTACCAACATTCTTCAAAATACACTCATTTGTGTTCAACAATAAAAATAAACTCACTTTTTGGAACAAGTGGAATGACAGAAAATGTTAAGCTTCATTTCGTCACTATAACACATGTACTTACATGCTGTATTTCCAACATAATCTCACGGCAATTCATAACGTTTTGATTTAGTGGCTAATTCGTAATAATTTGTACGATCGCTTTCAAACAATTTAGTACGATTTGCTCATGCCTCAATGACAGTTAAGTTTAGGGGTGAGGTTGAGGGCCACGCCTTTTTTTATAATTGTTCATTTTCTACATACTCCAATAAAAATATTTAATATACAAATATTAAATAGCATATTAATAGCAATTGAAAATATTTAATATATAAGAAGTAGCATAAAACTTTTGTACAATATAAACTCACCGGTCACTTTATTAGGTACACCTTACTAGTACTGGGTTTGACCCCCTTTTGCTTTCATTCATTCATTCATTCATTTTCTTTTCGGCTTAGTCCCTTTATTAATCTGGGGTCGCCACAGCGGAATGAACCGCCAACTTATTCAGCACATGTTTTATGCAGCGGATGCCCGTCCAGCTGCAACACATCTCTGGGAAACATCCACACACACTCATTCACACTCATACACTACGGACAATTTAACCTACCCAATTCACCTGTACCGCATGTCTTTGGACTGTGGGGGAAACCGGAGCACCCGGAGGAAACCCACACGAACGCAGGGAGAACATGCAAACTCCACACAGAAACGCCAACTGACCCAGCTGAAACTTGAACCAGCGACCTTCTTGCTGTGAGGCGACAGCACTACCTACTGTGCCACTGCGTCTCCGCCTTTTGCCTTCAGAACTGCCTTAATCCTTCGTGGCATAGACTCAACAAGGTACTGGAAATAATCCTCAGAGATTTTGGTCCATATTGACATGATAGCATCACACAGTAGCTGCAGATTTGTCGACGGCACATCCATGATGTGAATCTCCCGTTCCACCACATCCCAAAGGTGCTCTATTGGATTAAGATCTGGTGACTGTGGAGGCCATTTGAGTACAGTGAACTCAGTGTTATGTTCAAGAAACCACTCTGAGATGATTCACGCTTTATGACATGGCGAATTTGGATGCCAAATTCTGACCCTGCCATCCAAATGTTGCAGCAGAAATCGAGACTCATCAGACCAGGCAACATTTTTAAATTTTCTATTGTTTAATTTTGGAGAGCATGTTTGAATTGTAGCCTCAGTTTCCTGCTCTTAGCTGACAGGACTGGCACCCGGTGTGGTCTTCTGCTGCTGTAGCCCATCCGCCTCAAGGTTCGACATGTTGTGCGTTCAAAGATGCTCTTCTGCATACCTCGGTTGTAACGAGTGGGTATTTGAGTTACTGTTGCTTTTCTATCAGCTCAAACCAGTCTGGTCATTCTCCTTTGACCTCTGGCATCAACAAGGCATTTACGCCCACAGAACTGCCACTCACTGGATATTTTCTCTTTTTGCACCATTCTCTGTAAACTCTAGAGATGGTTGTGCATGAAAATCCCAGTAGATCAGCAGTTTCTGAAATACTCAGACCAGCCCGTCTTTCACCAACAACCAAGCCATAGTCACTTAAATCACCTTTCTTCCCCATTTTGATGCTCGGTTTGAACTGCAACACATAGTCTTGACCATGTCTACATGCCTGCAGTAAATGCATTGAGTTGCTGCCATATGATTAGCTGATTAGGTATTTGCATTACAGAGCAGTGTACCTAATAAAGTGGTTGGTGAGTGTATGTGGTGTTTTATGGTTGGAATTTCCCAAAAGTATTAGAAAAATCAGAGTTATCCTTATTGCACAATAACCGCTTAAATTTCATTGAATTGAATGTAATTTTGATTCAATTGCCTTGCTTTAAAAGGTAATTTCTATTTCACAAACCTGAGGTCCAATTGCCTAGTACAAACCCAAGTTTAATTGATCCCCCTTTCTACTACAATCATTGTATTGTGTTCACATATGCTGCGTCCCAATCCACATACGTATACTACACCCTAAAAGGATGTACTTTTTTGTGAAGGAAAAATACATACTTTTGAGTGTGTAACAGAAGAGTAAGCTTTGGGACACACTACTTCCTCATTAACTGATCGTTATGTTGCATTGTAATGAGCCCTGTCAATCCTCCACACATCGTCCACATTTCTGTCGTATTTAATTTCCTACCTCATTGGAGAAGCAGCAGCAGGATAATCTGCCATTCACGAGTCTTTCATGCAGAGAAATCTCCTCAGGTGTTTGGATTTTTATGCATTCAGACGTTAATGTCCAAACACGTCTTTATATAAGTTCAGTATTGTTATTGCAGATGAAATATAACACAGAAAATGTGTTTATATTTTCTAGTGGGCAAGATATTAATTAACAGTCATACAAACATCTTGACCTAAGTCTCTCTACTTGATGGTTGGTCTCGCATGTCCATCATGTTTGTAGTTTGTTTACACTTTTCACCCATGTTTGTAGTTCTAATCTCACGTCCAATGCGCAATGCACTGTGGGCAACATCAGCGGTCAGAGTATGGACGCTTCTACACTTAACATCCTGACCGGAAATAGTAAACCATCCGGGAACCTTTGGCATACTCTTTTCGACATACTATGATTTGGGACATACTAATTCTATTTTCAAATACTATTTAGGACGGATAGTATGCAAATTGGGACGCAGCAATAGTCTGTAAGATCCAAACAGGATATATCGCCCTCTGGAGGGCAGACAAGAGTGAAAGTAATGGCTGCCATATTAAAGCGTCGTTCCAAATTGAAGTGCTCAAAACTGGTCTCTTTAAAGGGCTGTTCGGGATAAAGGATTTGAAAGAATACAACCGTTGGAGATTTCAGGTTTCCATGATCATTTGCACAGGGAAGCCATTAATCATCCCTATGAGCCTAAGCCAGGGAGATCCAAACTCGGTCCTGGAGGGCCGGTGTCCTGCTGAGTTTAGCTCCAACTTTCTTCAGCACACCTTTTAGAAAGTTTCTAGTATATCTAGTGAGAGCTTGATTAGCTGGTTCAGGTGTTTTTGATTAGGGTTGGAGCTAAACTCTCCAGGACACCAGCCCTCCAGGACTGAGTTTGGATACCCCTGCCGTAATCCCTTCAAAGCAGTCACTCCAGAGGGCAAATCCTTTAAAAGGATTAAGGCAGTGGTTCTCAACCATGTTCCTAGAGCCTCCAACACTGCATGTTTGGCATGTCTCCTTTATCAAGCACACCTGATTCAACTCATTAGCTAATTAGCAGAGATTTCAGGACTTGAAATAGTTGTGTGAGAGACGTGAAATGTGCAGACCGGAGATGGGGGGGGTGCTCCAGGAACGTGATTGAGGACCGCTGGATTTGAGCATAGCGATGAGCTCTTCCAAATGGAACGCAGTGAGTGATTTTTTGGTCTGAACTGCAGTATGTTTGCCAGTTTGCATCATCAGAGTGGCAGCTGTTTGTCCCTGTTGCCTGGTAAGGACTGTGCAGAAGACGACAAAATAAAAAGATACTCGCCTCTATTTTGTACTTTAGGCTTTGACTGTTTTTGTTGTTTCCAAAGCGGCAACACAAAATAGCATTCATCTGTATTGAATGTGCTGCGGCGGTTCAAAAGAATGTGTTTTTCAAGCAGAAATGAGATTCTGTCTGCTTGAGTCATACAGTAAAAGTGAGTGAGTAAACATTTATACATGGATTGACCAATTCATTCGTCAATACCAGCTCATTTTTCATGATTTTATTAGGAGTGTGTTTATATCAGTAGCAAACCGTATGGGAGTTTGTATGAATCATAACACAGGCCACGCTTTTCTGGCCTATTAGAGTACGGCTAGTCAGTGCACACACTAGTTCATAAAAAAGTGTTCACATTATCCAAATGAACAACCTGCCACCAAATGTGTGATAAAACCTCTGTATTATGGCAGAGACAGTTGAGTTATTGAAAATGCTGTATGCATTTGAAGTTAATTAGTTATTTAAAGCAAGATATAATGTATATAATGTGTAAACCTGAAGTAGAGACCATATGCTAGTGTGAAAGCTTCTTATTCACCAGACAATTTTGAATACATTTAATTATATCAAACTACAATAAAATATTATATACAATAAGATATAAAAAAATATTATTATACAAAAATAGAACAGGAAACAGAGGCTACAATTCACACAGGCTCACCAAAATTGTACAATAGAAGATTGGAAAAACGTTGTCTGGTGTGATTTCCCGATTTCTGTTGCGACATTTGGATGGTAGGGTCAGAATTTGGTGTCAACAACATGAAAGCATGGATCCATCCTGCCTTAACAGGCTGGTGGTGGTGGTGTAATGGTGTGGGGGATATTTTCTTGGCATACTTTGGACCCATTACTACCAGTTGGGCTTCGTTTCAACTCCTACCTGATTATTGTTGCTGACCGTGTCCATCCCTTTTTGACCACAGTATGCCCAGTATTTTGATGGCAACTTCCAGCAAGATAATGCGCCATGACGTAAAGCTCGAATCATCTCAGACTGGTTTCTTAAACATGACAATGAGTTTAATGTACTCAAATGGCCTCTCAACAGATCTAAATCCAATAGAGCACCTTTGGGATGTGGTGGAACAGGAGATTCGCATCATGGATGTGCAGCCAACCAATCTGCAGCAACCAACATCTCTGCTGAATATTTCCAGTACCTTATTGAATCTATGTCATGAAGGATTAAGGCAGTTCTGAAGGCAAAAGGAAGTCCAACCTGGTACTAGTAAGGTGTACTTAATAAAGTGACCAGTGCATTTATATATATCTCTGTATCTGCTTAAGTGATGAGATTTCCTTGTAATACTGTAAAACATACTGTAATTGTCAAGCGGCAACCTTGGGCTTCTCCCTCGTGAAGCCAATACGGAAGTAATTGAAACTGCAATTCATTGAAATTGCGCTAGCTGGCTCCATAATAGAGCAGAATTTTATTGAGCCCAATGCTAAAATGGCCAACTTTACAGCAGAAAAAAAGGTGTTTACAGCCTGGTACAAAGAACAATTTTGGTTCATCTAGCTAATATTACCCTTTATGACAACTGTGAGGGGCTAAATTTTTTTCTCATCCGTTTCTTTTATATTAAGTTATGATAAGTCTGCATAATTAAGGGCGTGGCCACTTGAGTGACAGCTAGGTCTCGCTGGTCACCATCACTTCACCTCAGTGATTCCAGCTGATTAGTCGCTGATCTCAGCATATTCATCGTATTTTTGTGTTGTTTTATGTGACTTTACACAGTCAATTGCCTTTTGGAATTATTTCTTACAATTATCAGATGATATGGCATGCTGTGTGCACTTAATTGTGCTCACAAACCATTCACATGGCCTCCGTTTCCCAGGTGAGTGAAATTATATACTTATATACCATCTCTATAAATGTATTTGTTTTATTTAAGATCATTTATCATTTATATTTTTCTTTAGAGCTGTAATGCACTCCAGAATCTAACAGATTGGTTAGCTGTAGGCTCTAGAACAGTCGTCTGAAGCGTTATACAGTGTTATACCTGGATTTCATTATAATAGCCTTGCATTTACAAACACACATTAAATCCGAAGTGTTTGGAAGTAATTCACACTTTCCTCCTGTTAAAAAACATCATAAGCACAATGCTTAGTGGCTCAATGTGTAATACATTGAGCCACTAAGCATTGTGCTTATGACGTTGCTTATGAAACAGTGTTTTTAAAAGTCTACACACTTTGTTGGTATAGTATACAACCAAGCACATGTGGTCAGAACACAAACGAGTCGCAGGTAATGAAGTATTAAGCGTTTCTCCCATAGGAAAGCTCGTCTAAGCAGAATGCCAGCATGTGTCTGTAGCTCCGCTTCTTCGCCCTTGTATGGTATGCCACGGTTGCTGCGATGACACGCAAACAAAATGGCGATGGTTGGCCACTCTTACTGGTAGCTTCTTTTGGGTTCTTCATAAACCTATGGGTGACGTCACAGATACTACGTCTATATCTTTTACAGTCTATGGTAATTGTCAGTCATGCAGTTGTTGTTGCTGTGGTCAGACGCAAATTCCAGTCACGTCATTGGCTAAAGGACGGCGTAACAAAAATTCAATCAATGGTGGGAATTTGAAAGTTTGAAAACAGACGTTATTTTTTCATCTCTGTTTTTAGAAGATGCCACGACACACGTCACCTTCAAGACAGTTTGTGTTCATATGCACTCACATCACACTTTAATTAGAATGGAAAGCATCCATCTTTACAGCTTGACATGAAATTAAAAACTTGTTTGTGTGTTTTTTGTTGTTGTCACCTTGTCCTGTGCTTTCATTGTGTATCTTTTGTTTGCTCCTCAGGCGATGTACTACCTCATTTGTATGCTTTGACATTGCTCTCGAAAACACATTAAAGGTCAGTTTTACCATAACACTGTGCCAACCTGGCCGGAACTGATAGGTCTCTGGTAAAGTATGGATTCCTGGGGAACAGGCTCTTCACAAAGACACGCCGCTTTACCACTGAAACCATCACTCTTTCACTAGTGAGAGCAAGACCAGCACTTTATAAAAGGAAATACATAAAACATTAGCCTTACTATTCTAGATTATTCTGTGCTCAGCAAAAAAAACAACACACAACAACTGATTTGATTTTATCATCTTCAAGATGCTCCACACACACACAAATAGTTTCTTCTTCCATCTTTCTTCCATCATCTAGGTTTGAAGTGAAAAAAGCAGAAATCTGTTAGGAGGCGATACCTGCGTTCGGTTAATGCAATGATTAATGATGTTTTTGCAGTGTAATTTTGATACGTCTAGTCTGGAGGTTTCACGTCTTACTCTGGTGTATTATGTAGAAACGACTAATGATCATTACTTCAATAAAACATGACACATGAGTGCTCAAACTATTGATTTAACATGACACATGCTAAAGAGCAGAAATGTGAGCATGACGAAGGCCGTTCCCGCGAGAGGATGTTGAATTGTTTTGGCACTTTCAATTTTTTTGTTCATTTCCTTGTCAGCGTGCGTGACTCACGGTGAGAGCTGCTGGTGGTGATGAGGTGTTTAAATGTGTGTGTTCATGTGTGCTCTTTATGTGTAAATGCTTGATGCAGTTGAATGTCACACCCGTGGCATGCTCTTCTGCTGGCGTTGTCAAGCGGTAACTGTATATGTGTGTATGAGTGGTTTGTTTACAGCTTACCGAAGGACCAATTTCTGCTTTGTGCTCGTATCGCAGCGGATGAATTTTTCAGGGATGGAATTGCCCATCTGAACGCTCTTGAATGTTCTTTTCACACTACATTAGTCTCCTAACTAGAGTATGAGGCTCTTATGACAACCTCTATATAAACATTATCTTTCAGTACTGCAGTTCTGCCAAAACAGCTCCAATAAATGTCCTGTCTGTCTGTCTACATATGTACCCTTGTCTTGTCTGTCTGTCTATGTTTATATATCTGTCTATCTATCTCTCTTTTTATCTGCCATTCTCTTGCATCTCTCTGTCTCTAAGTATCTGTCTGTCTATCTGTCATTTGTCTATATATATATATATATATATATATGCTGTCTATGTCTACTTTTCTGTCTGTCTATTATTTGTATATATGTCTCTCTGTCTGTCTGTCTGTCTACCATTTGTCTATATGTCTCACTGTCTACATTATCTTTCTGTCTATGTCTCGCTGTCTACATCTATCTGTCTGTCTGTCTATCATTTTTCTGTCTCAGACTCTACATCTATCTTTCTGTTTATCATTTGTCTGTCTGTCTGTCTTTTTGTCTGTATATGTTCTGTCTGTCTGTCTGTCTGTCTGTCTGTCTATCTATCTATCTATCTATCTATCTTTATAGATCTGTCTATGTCTCGCTGTCTGTCTATCTATCTTTACAGATCTATCTATCTATGTCTTTCTGTCTATCTATCATTTGTACATATGTCTCGCTGTCTACATCTATCTTTCTGTCTGTTTCTCATTTGTCTTTCTGTCTATCTATTATTTGTCTATATGCCTCACTGTCTATGTCTATATTTCTGTCTGCCTATCTACCTTGTCTATCTGTCTGTCTGTCTATCTATGTCTATCTTTGTCTAAATCTATTTTTCTGTCTATCTGCATATTTCTGTCTGTCTGTCT
>CAIGQZ010032580.1:9013218-9070829 GCA_903798205.1 Danio tinwini
CCCCCCCCCCCCCCCCCCCCCCCCAAAAAAAACCCCCAAAAAACAAAAAAGAGAAATACCAGTCTTTAGTAATTAATGATTGGCTTCTGTACTAGTAGGCTACGGCTTCATTTGCCATATACACTTTCCCCCATTGAAACCAGTGATATGCCTTGTTATATCATAGTCTTTATAGCCCCTAAACCAGGGCTATTCAATTAGTTTGTCATGGGGGCCAGTTCATGAAAAGCATCCTAAAAGAAGGGCCAGAGAAATATGACTTGCAATATGACACAACAGCATATAAATGCCCATATGTTGTATTTTTGCCCCTTAAGACACCCACGTTGTATTTTTCTACATTAAAATGTTAATATATTGTGTTTGAAACTGTATATTATCAGTGTATTGTACAAAAGGCTTTTTTTTTTTTTTTTACAAACATTCAAATGTTGCATTTCAAAGCACAACAACAGCAGTGCATTGCTTAAGTAGGATCTCCTACATTTAAACACATTCTTCTGTTATGTTTTGAACTGCATAACAATTATGGATGCAACGATTATAGATTTTGGTTGTGCGTTTTTTGGTCTGAAGAATAATCATGGTTTCACTGCTATCAAGTTTAATGTAAATTTAAGCTTTAGCTAAGTATATAAATAAAATATTGTTATCATCTGCGTTCTACATGCATAATAATTGTAATAACTTGTAATAATTCGTCTAACTTATCTTTTGTTTACATTGCACTTAAAGCCACGCTACAGCATCAGATGTTTTCTACTGGGCGTCGATCTGCTTGCGCAGGCATATTGGCATATATTCTAATATTGTAAATAACGAACTTGCGTGCGAAAAAGATGCGATATGTGAATGGCCCGCTGCTATAGTCAATCCAGTCTGCATGCGTATTAGCCTTGGTGTATATGCCCAAAACTTTAAACTAGCGCAGAGGTGGCATAACTTTTAGTTGCAGCAGTTTTGTTCCGTGCAATAAAAATGCGCTGAGAAGCCTTTAATATTAGTTATGCGTGACGAATTTAAGCACAGTAATTAGTGAACTCGGCTAATCATTGCTTCCCTGATAATGATATCAGTGAACAAAAGGTCTTTTCTACAAACATATCCAAATGTTTTCGGATGCTCACGCCACATGCTTAATGTCAGATCACTCTCGCTCTCGCTCGTTTTTCAACTGAACTAAATTTATTTTTGATGGTCAAACTAGCCTATTTGAAGGGCCGAAACAAATTTTCTCGGGGGGCAAGTTCGGCCCGTGGGCCGCCAATTGAATAGCCATGCCCTAAACCAAACATGTACGTTTCCATGGCCCACTGTAAGTTTTGAGTGAGCCCTCTATTTGTGGTGGGTCAGTAACTTCACTGTGGGAGAAACAGTGAGTTTACACAACTTACAAGTTGTGCATTTTGCATAACCAGTAGGCTCATTATTTAAAGTTGTCACTATTGGCTCTTTCCACTGACTGGTACAGTACGGTAAGGTATGGGTCGGTACGGATCACCTTTATCAGGCTTGCGTTTTCACTGCTAAAAGGGTACCAATGGTTCTCTTTTGGTGGGCGTGGTGTTCGACAGAAAGTTGCAGTCAATGTAATTTTTGCTCAAGAAAATGTCTACAGTAAAGAAGCTGTATGGGTCGCTCACATATCATATGAAAAGCACTTCTCACAAAACAGATGCTTTATACACATAAATACTTCAGTATAAATGTTTATTACTAACTTTTCTATGAACATGAGTTGATTATACCTACAGATCAATGACAGTGCGAAACAGCCTACTGTAACGTCTACAATTATATAAAATAAATAAATAAATGCAACAAATATAAACACATACAGACCCTTACAGTCTCCGATATGTTACCAATTACAGATGCTAAAATTACACACAGCATACATTTAGTCCTTATTTAGGTTCAAAACAACACAAAATATAGCCCATAATCAGTGCAAACCTCTCATGATTAAATGTGTCTGTAATCTTCAGCAGCACGTGTAGCCTCTTGTTATAAAGTAATTTCATCATTCCGAGTTCATAATAGTCCAAAAGATGATGATAATAGCTAAACATGGCAGTTTGTTCACGTTTGCTGAAAAAATAATGTGCTTCTTTTTTTCCGGCTTCTCCTTTAGTTTTTTCACGAGTCACTCTCGCGTTTGTCAGTTTCTGACAGGATCAGGTTTCAAAAGCATGTCAATAATCAAGCGCACGTTATTATCATCAGCTCAAGAAGTTTGTTATTTCAAATATAGACGCGCGACGAAAAGTAAGAAAACGAAACCACTCGCGCTTCAGTCTGACTCGAAAAAACTACGGGGCACAGGGTAAAATTCTTATTGGCTTTGTGGCTGTTTATCAAGAATATAACAAGGTTTTTTGAGCTCAGGTCGAACAGGGCTCGTTATTATATGTATATATAATTACACTGTAATCTTTCGGCTGTGTATTAAAAACATGGCGGCTTCTTTGTTTTCATTCTGGCTTGTTGCGTGAGCTCGTGACATATCTCTGTAAACCAATAGCGTTCAGCTGCGCATCTAGCTCCGCCTTTTGGTACCCTTTCTTGTGTTTGGTACCCTTTCGAAAAGGTGCCAAAAAAGGGGTACGGTACGGTTTGGTTCCGTGCGCCTTTTTACAGTGGAAACATAAAAGCGTATCGATCCGCACCGTACCGTACTACTCAGTAGAAACGGGCCATATTTAAAAAGTTGACCAGTTTCAAGTTTGCCACTGGCAATTTTTCTCTTTAGGTTCTCCATCGCACGTGGCTGGATATCTCTATGTGCAAGGCATCACTGGCACTTCCGGACCACACGCATTAGACCTCATTACATTTTTCAAAAACTTTTTTCTAAAGCAGGCCTGAAGCCTGATATGCATGCTAGCTATGATGTGAAAATTGGCCCGCAGCCCAGCCCTAGGGACATAAAAAAGTCGGGCCCGACAGGCTCGGGCTCAAATGCAGGACTCTACTTGCTGGGTCAATTGGCGTTTCTGTGTGGAGTTTGCATGTTCTCTCCATGTTTGTGTGGGTTTCCTTTGGGTGCTCCGTTTTCCCCCACAGTCCAAAAGACATGCGCTATAAGTGAATAAAACTAAATTGGCCATAGTGTATGAGTGTGTGAATGTGAGAGTGTATTCCCAGTACTGGGTTGCAGCTGGAAGGGCATCCAGTGTAAAACATATGCTGGAGTAGTTGCCGATAATATTCAATTCAATTCAATTCATCTTTATTTCTATAGCACTTTTACAATGTAGATTGTGTCAAAGCAGCATCACATAGAATATTATAGTGAATTAAAACAGTGTCAGTTCAGGTTTCAGTCTTTAAGTTCAGTTCAATTCAGTGTGGTTTAATATTCACTGCTGAGAGTCCAAACACTGAAGAGCAATTCCATCGATGGGCAACTCTACAGATCCCGACCCATGCAAGCCATTGGCGACAGCGGTGAAGAAAAAACTTCACCAATTGGCGAAAGTGAAGAATAAAACACCTTGAGAGAAACCAGGCTCAGTTGGGCATGACCATTTCTCCTGTGGCCAAACGTCTTGTGCAGAGCTGCAGTCTAGGCGCCGGAGGCTGGAGAACGCTGGACGTCAGCGAAGACTCGTCTGTCCCTAGAGTCTCACAGGAATCAGTCTCATGCTCTTCACTCCTATATGACCACCACAGCAGCTGCTCAGGATACGGCCTGGTCCGGAATTATGGAAACCTTGGGATCACCTCTTCGCAGGTCTTGGATCGCATCAATGGCTCTGCATAATATCAGTGGCGCTCCATAATACAATACAGTTCATAATAGACCTCTGAAATAGAGAAAAATGAATGAATTATAGTGCTACATTTCTCTCTATATTCTGTATTTTACAGTTTTACATTTATTTATTTATTTTTGATAATTGTGATTAAAACCCACAGTGAGTTTATTGATCACATTTATTTGACATTGTGGTATTTTTTTATTACTGTGATGTATTTATTATAGGGCAACGCAGTGGCGCAGTAGGTAGTGCTGTCCCCTCACAGCTAGAAGGTCACTGGGTCGCAGGTTCAAAGTCCAAAGACATTTGGTACAGGTGAATTGAGTAGACTAAATTGTCTGTAGTGTATGAGATGGGTTGCGGCTGGAAGGGCATCTGCTGCGTAAAGCACATGCTGGATAAGTTGGTGGTTCATTCCGCTGTGGTGACCCCAGAATAATAAAGGGACTAAGCCAAAAAGAAAATGAATGTATGAATATTTATTATAGATGTACACAACAGTATTACCAGGAAATACTGAACATTATTTTAATTTCTATATATTCTGCTAATACATTTTAACTAGTGAATGCATTCCATTTATATAAACATTTCTTTCAGGCGTCTTTTTTTATCAGTTTTCTCTGGTGTGTTTGTCTAGCAGGGGGTTCATACAGAGGGTACGCTTTAATACTCCGTTCATATGTTTTCTCTCTTGTGTCTCTCTTTCAGCCTATAGTCCAGGCAGTGTGATTCGCTTTTTTATTTGTCTTGTTTTCTCGCATTTTCGATGCTTCCTGTTGTCAGACCAACACACGTCTACATCAGCGGAGCTCTCTGTGAAGATGGGTGACAGTTCTATTCTGGTCACTTCTTCCTCAACATACCTCAGCAAAACAAAGAATGTAGCTCAAAACTGTTTGTATTTATATGTCTGACTCTTTTCTCACTGAAGCTTATGCATCTTGTTCTGCGAATGTACCGGAAATCAATGTATGATGTGCAAAGACTTTACCGAGGCTGGCAGAAAATTAATATAATTCCTGTTTTTATGATCTCTGGAGGTGGAGTATCTGCTCTCAGGCTTTGAGATGAGCTTTCTGAAAACATCAGGCCTGACAGCGTTGGGTCTCCACTCCTGAGCCCTTTCCAACCATGCAGCCTCGTTAGTCCTCACTGCTTCTTTCATAAAAATAATAGATGGAGCCGCACTGACCTACTGCACTATTTATAAGGCTCAAATGGTCTGTCCTGATGGCCTCATGCTCAGCGGTGGATATGCTAATGATAGTTTTGCAGAAGTCGGTGTGGCTTTGCCAAAAGCAAGCAATTGAGAGATGCCTAACCTTGCTGTTGGGAACCCGCTTACGACTTTTTCCCTGTTTCAAACTTGGAATATAAATGAATCTCATAGGAATAGCTTAAATGTACAAGGAGAGACTTCATTGTTTTTCGTATTTCATTGGTTTGTTAGCTTGAAACTTATTTGGAGACTGTCGCAACTGTAGCTACTCCAACTACAAGGTACTTTTAATTCAAGGTTGCACTTTTTCCTCTCTTTATTACCATCTATGGTTTAAAAAATCATTTACAGGCTGATTGCACGACTTTATTGCTAAAATTGATCTACACAAACATTTTATTGCAGCTTTCAAGCTGAACCACATTGAAGGCATTGACAACTCTTTCTTTTTTTTAAGCAAATTATGTGCAGATTAGATACAATTTACATGTAGGTGCTTCCTCGAAATTGATGCAAGTGTGTGTACTCATGTGCAAGTCCAATGCAAAATAGTTCATCAAAAGAGCTGAAAACATGTTGAAATGGCATTTTTATTTTATGTTTGCTTTTGTTGACACTATCAGTTCGATTCCAGGTGGTATTTAATATCCAGTTGCGGTTTAAAGCCTCTCATCAAACATATAGTGCTATTAAAATGCTGCCACAGCCACATTTAACTTGTTTTTGGAGAGAATTAACATGCCAATAAGCACCAGAATCTGAATATTTTGCTTGAAACTACTTTCTACAAGCAACCATTTTGTACTGTATCTACAGGCACATTTTTCTTCATGACACTATGGTGTCTGAAATGCCACTATGGTGTCTAGATCTGCATCATTTACTATGTCTGCATGGGAAAAATAAATATTATAGCTCCAGTTTTGAACATGTCATCTAAAATGTACTGAAATTACACTTTTTTTATACAAAAACTTCCAAATTGCTCTCATACATTAGTTGAACTAGGAAATACCACACACTTTGGTAGAATCATTGGTAGAATATACATTTGGCTGAGTAAAATATTTCAACCACTATTTTAGGTAAATATAGCATATGCTATATGTCAAAACTTTAAGCCGTGGAATAAAAAAAAAACCCCAACAACAGCACTGAATAACATTCAAAAGTCTATCATCTTTTTGTAGTAGCAGTACTGCTTTTACTTACAGTAGAATGCCACAAATTTCCAATATACAGCAACTGTAAAAGTACTACAGTAATTTTGCAGTAATACAGTTATGTAAAAGTAGTAGAAATACCCATAATGCAGTGGGCATTACAGTAGTGAACTGTACAGAAGTGGTATTTTACTGAGCAATTTTGCAGTAAGTTACTGTAAAATTGTGGCAAAGTCAAATGCTGCGTTCACACCAGACATGGATGAAGCATCAAGCGCGAGTGATTTACCCCGCTCAGAGACCCCCCTCATGATTGTGAAGTGCTATGGGTGTATAATTATACACATTGAATGCGCTATATAAATGCACATTACATTACATTACATTACATGTTAAGTCAATGCAAAACCACAATGTTTTATGTGAATGAAGTGTAGCGAGTTGAGCGTTTTGTGCATTTGACGCGTTTAACCATGTTTGTCATGTCAAGGTTAAATATATTTGCATTGAATAATCAAACAAGACAGGACAACAAACAAGACTTATCAGGTTACTTGTGGATGAAAAATGTTATACAAACAATAAAGACAACAACAAATTATTGTTAACTTATTTTAAATAAATATTAGTTTAAATTAAGATTCATTAACCTGCATTTTTTTAAAAGTTGTTGCGCTTGTAACGTCAGTCACATGATAACGTAAAAATGGTGGATGACGTACAATCCCATTCATACTTAACGACATTTGACTGTTGAGTACCTACTCTTTTAGTCCTCGTTAAGGAAGTATTTATTAAAATTGAGTACCTACTCATTGAGTGTGCAGATTCGAATGCAGCCACTGTGAAACAGGCATCTGTAGCTCCGCCCTCTGGCTGGGAGCACAATCTTATTTGAATTTAAAGTGACAGTCACCAAAACAGCACAATTTGTATCGAAGCCTAACTAAGGCAGTTTTAAAGAGTTTCATTTATTCATTTTCTTTTCAGCTTAGTCCCTTTATTAATCCAGGGTCGCCACAGCGGAATGAACCGCCAACTTATTCAGCATATTTTTTATGCAGCAGATGCCCTTCCAGACGCAACCCATCACTGGGAAACACACACACTCATACACTACCATCAATTTTAGTATATCCATTTGACCTGTAACATGTCTTTGGACTGTGGGGGGAAACCGGAGCACTCCTAGGAAACCCATGCAAACACGGGGAGAACATACAAACTCTACACAGAAACTCCAACTGACCCAGCCCGTAAATTCTTGCTGTAAGGCGAATGTGCTACCCACTGCGTCACCGCATCGCCAAGTTTTAAAGAGTTATAACAAATAATCTGTGTGGTATTTTGGGCTGAAACTTCACATACACACTCAGACTTTAGAGACTTGTTTTAACTCTTGTAAAAAGGGGCATAATACAGTAGATCACCTTTAAAAAAAACTCAATACATGCCTATAAGGGTGTCAGAAACGTACCAAATTGGTTAAAAAAATATTTTATTAGAGCGAATGCTAAATGGTTAAATTTTAAGATAAAATGGTAGGATTGAGATTTACATTATTTCAGAATCTCGCACAGCGACAGATTCAGAGAGAACCTCCAGTACATGGCTGTTTTAATACAATTAGAAGATTGCAAATGATGAACCATGGCTCCAATCATTCCTTCTTTGAAAGAATTGTCTAAGATTGAACTGTCCAGATAAACCGAGTTCACTAAAATAAATCAGTTTTCAAATGCTACTTCAAAGAGAGAGGACGTTTCAGGAGAGTGTGATTGATTATCGCCACATTCGCTGATTGTTAATCTGTGCACACAATACAATGTGACACAAACCAGTGAATTAACCATTCCGTCACGCTCTTCATTGGAAAATGCATTTACTTATGGAGAAAAATGCACTGCGTCAGTCTACTGAAAAATGTTGTTAGGCTACAGGCATTGCTATTTGAGTCACTTATCTTAAGCCACCGATGCACACACTTTTTGGGTCAAGACCTGTTTTCATACTCACTCTATCAAGAAAGTAAATGGGGTGTTGTGGAAAGCGCAGACTAATTCTTTCAGATGAAATGTCAGCACCTGGAGGAGAGGCACTTGACTAAAGCCAAGCATGGAATCGTCAGCTCTGGAAGTCTGATATCATGACCAGAGACAGGAGGGGCTGGAGGGACTTGTTATTTCTCATATGCTCGTCCTGGTTTCAGATAATGTCAATCTTTTTCCTCCATTGCGCACAAACACTCTTCTCTTGGCTTGTCGTCTGTTACCCATCAGCCCTTGCTGCAGCAGCTGGCTCTTCGTTTCCAGCTCGCCTCAAACATATGTCTGAGCCTCTCCAGCGCAGAGCTAATTTTGCCATTTGTTAACAGATTTCTGTTGTTTTGCTAATGAGAGATTGTTGGAATAGATCCTTGTAGCTCAAGGAGTTCCAGGAAACATCAAACGTGCATTTATAACATGCGCACAGAGTAAGATGACTGGAATGGAAAGAGTGTTTCATTAGAAATGGCTTTGATAACAAAAAAGCGTCTACTTGGAGATGAAACACAAGTGGCTGAAAGCATCTAGCCTCGTACGTGCCGTCTACTGTGTACTGTGTATTAGTGTGTCAGGGATAAACCTACGAGTTACATCATTTATCACCTTTACCAGTCGTCTCTTTCTTGCCTTTCCCCTGTTGGCTTACTCTCTCAGCCCTCCTTGGAGCCCTGGGGCTCACTGCATTGCACCACTGACATTTAGGCTGCACAACAGAATATGTCATCTTTAGACACCAGAGCCTCTGCGTTCACTGGCAACAAGTGTAAAATGAACGTGGTTTGTGTGCGAGAATCTGTTAGTCTGAATGAGAAAAAAAACTAATGCATAAAAATGTGAGAACCGAACAATATATGTCACATATTGTAATGTGAAAGGACGCTGACAACGGAAGTCCGGATCCAAATGCAGTTTATTATCAGAATGGTCAGGCAGGCAACGGTCAAAACGGTTAAACAGGTACATGCAAAGCAATTCAAAGTCATGGTTAAAGAACAGGCAAATGGTCGGAACAGGCAGCAATAAATTAAAACGATAGAACAAGACAAAGGGTCAAAACACCGGAAGACTAAACAAGGAAAAACTTGTTGTAATGTTACAGTACAGTTAAACAAGACTCAGCACTGGGGTGTGTGTGTGTGTGCTGTTTTTAAAGTCCATGTAATCCATTCTGAACAGCTTCAGCTGTGTGTTATCAATCAGCGGCAAACCGGAACAGGTGTGAGTGTGTGGTGCATGACAGGATTTGTAAATCATATGGTCACAGATTTATAGTCCTGAGTGAAAGTGTATAGTTTCCAGCAATCTACAAGCCTGGATCGCTGATAATTGGGACACATATAGACTGTATTATATGAATCTGTTATACTATCTGACAGCAAGAGCAACAGATGAACTAAATAGTCTATATTTAAATTGACAGTGTTGTAATTGTTAAAATCATGTGCAATCTGAGATTAGTATGCTGCTTGCAACTAACCATTTATTGTATGTTTAAGCCTATTAGAATGGACTCTGCATTTTTGGTCATATTTTTAAAGTAGAAGTGAAGCAGTCAGTCACGTTTACATTATTTAGTAAATTGGTTTCCAGTTTAATGAAAATATAATAAACAAACCCAAATAATGTATCCATTTTGAAGAAAAGGTCATGTTTTACTATAGATTTTAGTGCAAGGGCACCGCCATCTTGTAATATCGTTGTGTCTGGAGTCACAGGGTTGGTTCCGTTTCCTCAGCTGAACAGATACAATTGAAATAATTGACTGAACACGAAGACAGCAAGCCTAATTTAACCCAATGAGTGAAGTTGTGGATGTGCATCGCAGAGCTGGTGAAAATACAAGCATCAAAGTTGTGTCTAATATATACAAAAATATTTAAACGTTTTCTATTTTTCTTGTTTTATTACCTCTCGTTTGATGCGCTTTGGTCCAGCACTGCCTAACGTGGGGATTTACTGTACATTTAGACTAATGCAACGATTAAAGCACATGACTTCACTCTTTCCTAAATCGCGTCTTTGTGGATTATGTCAAGACATATTCCCTTTTAAGTCGATAAACTTGATCTCTCAACTTGTATGAAGGACATAAAAAAATGCCATGTGAAAAAACGTGCCGATTTTAGTTTGATTTGAATATGAAAAAAGTGAGCAGCTGTAGTAGTGAAAAGTGAAAGTACGTTATTACGTTGGCGCCGGACCTTGTTGAAACCCAGACAGGCAGTCAGGCAGCGTAAAACAGAAAGTTGACCAAGAAGCATCAAACAAATCCATAATTAACAGGGGGAAAAAGAAAAATAGAATAAATATATATTTTTAAATATTATACACACATCTGATGCTTGTATTTGCACAAGCTCCAAACGCACAACTTCACGCATTGAGCTAAATTAGGCTTTGCAGTCTTCATGTTCAGTCCATTACTTCCTCTGTATCTTTTCAGCTGAGGGAACAGAACCAACCGTGTGAGCTCAGACACAGCGATATTTAAAGATGGCGGTGCCCTAGGTCTAAAAACTACAGTAAAACATGCAGTTTTCTGCAAAATGGTTTCATTATTCAGGTTTGTTTAATATATTTTCATTAAAGTGGAAACCAATTTACAAAATAATGTAAATTTGACTAACTGCTTCACTTCCCCTTTAATATATTATACAATTCAATATTTTATAATACACAATAGTGACATTTTTTTTCAAATAGCATATTTTACACCAGTTTAACAAAAAGTTAAACAGAGTAAGTTACATTTTAAACAAAATATTTTATTTTTTTTGTTTTGCCAACAATAATAACAACCAAACAATAATTTATGTTTCTAATAGCAACACTGTGGTTTTTCTTTGTTGTATGAATCTGTTTTTGGAAAAAAAATGTAAATGACTTCAGAAATAATTATAAAAATCCATTTACAATAGTGAATAACACTCCTAAAAACAGTCACGTTTTAGTAAATTAAGCCGCCATTTTGAATAAATCTTTTAAATCACATACGCACTGGCAATGGTTAATTATTTGTTCATGACAAGCCTGAACCAACCAAGATATCAGCATGAAAACACAGTTGTTTCAAATATTTTGTAAGGGATTGTGTGAGGAACTGTTGACAGTCATATATGTGGCCCACGCTGCTATACACACAATTAGGACACATATATTGCACTAAAATTGACAATTTGTTGTTTTTGCGTTATTTTCAGCTAATTCGTTCTTCCGGTTTGAAACAATTTTTTGAAGCTGTGTCACGGTGATTAGATACTTGCGTGTAGTCCTGCGTGGAGAGTGGATGTCTGTACCGGCGAGTACATGATGTCTCTGAGTGTGCGGCATTAATTCATGAGAAATACTTGGTTCAAACCAGTCAGCGCGCTCTATTGTGTATGCAGTGCAACTTCATTGAAATGAATGTTTTTGTTTTCATTTTCCAGCTATGATAGTGCAGTTGGACTCATGTGTGGATTACAGTGCACGCGACACGCAACAGAAATGCATTTGTAAAGAACATATTTACCCGAGAGCTTTTCGCATCTGGAAATGATGAAATCCGCATTTGCCGCTCGTCTCCTTTTTAAAAAGACATGGCTCCAGTTTGTAATGACTGTCCTGTGTCTACAGATTTGGTAAGTGTGTGTGTGTGATCAGTGGCCTTTGTTTGATCTTTCAGATGGCAAAGTTAGTTTGTATCGTCAGCAGTGCTCTTTCAGTTTTTAAAGACTATAGTCAAAATAATTTAGTTTATAAGTTTACAGTATGTTAATATCACTGCAATATTATACACTCTCAGAAATAAAGGTACACGAGCTGTCACTGGGGTGGTACCTTTTCAAAAGGTACACATTTGTACTTGAAGGGTCCATATTTGCACCTCAGAAGTATATATTAGTACCTATAAATTTTAAAAGGAACACTTTTGTACTTTTTAGGTACCAGTATGTACCCTTGAGGTATTAATATGGACCTTTAAGGTACAAATTTGTACCTTTTGAAAAGGTACCACCCCAGTGACAGCTTGTGTACCTTTATTTCTGAGAGTGTAGTACAATATTATAGACTGAAAGATCCGCTGTAAATGCTGCTTTCTAAATGTAAACATGTAAACACAGCAATCAAACTATTACTGTCGTGTAGAATTTTCGCCGCATTTTGTGACAGGATATTTTATAGACACACAGCTTTCTGACGCTACCTACCGAGTGCATCTAAGTTACAGAGAAATGCGGAGCATTTTTTACTCCTTGCGGTATCAAACATTCCATTAAAACTCCACTCTCCAGTAGTTCCTGTCATGGGGGGCATGCAGGAAATGTTCCTGAATAAAAAGTGAAAGTGCCAACTGCAGTTAAAGTTGACAAATTAGTAATTTAGCAAATAATTTGCTTACTGATGTCCATGTAAACACAGTCACTGTCTTTCTCCCCTGCATCTGTGTGTTTATTTTGCCTGTGAAAATCAGCGCGTGCCCAAATGGAAACTCCCTTCTTTGCAAATCCTTCCCTATTTCCCTCCCCCGACACTCCCACATTCCCAGAGCTGGACACGCTCAGACTTGGAATGCAGAGAAAAAAAGTGTATCTTTTTTTTCCTCTCGCATTTGAGCCAGAAGGACTTTGAGATTGGCAGAAATGTACACAGTAGCCTCTGGTGGATTTATGATAAATGCCATATTTGAGAATGCCAGTTTGAGATTGTCAAAAACGTACACAGCAGAAAACAAAAACTGCAAGCATACGTAGCCCAGTGCACATATTTCACTGTTCTCAAATATGTAGCCCTGGAAACGTATCTCCAACGAGCCTGGGTTGGATTTATTTTACAAAATGTGCGCTGTGATGTTTGTGGTGTTAGTAACTGTACTGTGGCCCGGGTTTCGGGCGGCTGCTGCGATAGGTGAGTGTTACAGGCTGTACCAAATGGGTCTGAAATCAGAGAGACTGCTGGGGAAAACAAGAGTGTTGGCAGGTATGATTGAACCCGTAATGTTTTTACCTGGGAATAGTATATTAATTTACAATGAGGAAGGGCAGAGGTGTTGCTGAATAACTCCTAAGAGATTTCAGCCACTGTCTGGGCTGTCACTGCCTTTCTACACCTCCCTTTCTTTATGTGTTCAATACTTTTTCCCTGTGTCATTTCATTTTATCACATAACTTCATTTGTAAAATAATTAGTTTAGTTGTCTTTTCATAAATGGATTTCTTTGGTTGTTACCAACATCTGATGAAAATTTGAAGTCAACAGCGCCTTTAAAATATGCTTTCTGAGAAAAATGATGATGTTTCAATTAATTTCCCCTACTGTTTATTACAGTTTTTCTCCATTGGTTTGTCTCATTTCTTAAACCTAGAATTACATTCTCAAAACAACATGGACAAACCTCCAAACCACTTGGCAATTGTTCACAACAGAATTGATTTTTCTCATTCATTTCATCAAATTGCAAATGTCTAAGTACATCTAGCCTACATTTAGCACAATTTCCAAGTGAATAGATCTAGTTGATCTAAACTGATTGTTGATTCTCAGTTCAATGGTTGTTCACTCCAAAATTTGTCAGCCTCATTTCATTGTATAAGTCATCACACTCACAATAGTCTGTTCAATTTTCAAAATTAGTCAAGAACATAATATCATGAATATCATATATGAATCTGTGGAATATTTAATAAATTTATTACAGCAATGACACTATCTTATGGCAATTCGTAACTTTCTGGTTTAGTGGCTAATTCGAATGAATTTGTATGGTCTCATTCATACAATTTAGTATGATTTGCTTATCCCCCAATGATGGTTGGGTTTAGGGGTGGGGTTGGGTGCCACGCCTCTTTTTTAAAATTGTACATTTTCGTATGACTGAACACGTACGATTTAGCCACTGAACTGACAAAATGTAAAATAGTTTCCTCAAGAGATCAGACTGAAAATCCTTTTTTCTTATAATTTTTAAAATCCTATCAATTTATTTTATTTAGTTTTTTACACAATTGCATTCTGTCACAAGACAAAAAACAGTTCAGTAACCATTTTCAAAAACTGGGCTAAGACTGAAAGGTGGACATGAGGGATATTTCAATGGTCCTCTGTCATAGTTATAAAAACATCTAAACATTTTGACTTGCAGTGCTTACGCAATGCCAAAGAGACAAAGGATTTTGGGGGCACTGACTGTTTAAATGAGAAGGAAATTTAGTTTTGACACATGAACGAACAGTTTTGGGAAAGATATGAGCTTTTGCGAGTTATCTATAGTGTTGTGCTGAACTGTAATACTGTTTTGCAAAACAATCTTAGAGTATTGAGAATGTAATTCCTGTTTCAAGAACTGAGCCAAACCAATGGAGAAAAACTGTAACATACATATTTTCCCTCATTATTATTTATTCACAGGACAGCACCTAACTGTCAAAAATACTGGCATGACCGACAAGGAGATACATATGAATGAAGATGTAAATATATGGATGTGAATATTTTCTCTGACATTCAAGGTGATTCAACATTCCCAGATAAGCCTTTGTTATTCTGTTATCTATGAATAACATACCTTAGAATGTTACGACTGACCAATCAGAATCTAGTATTCCTGACAGCCATGTAACAATGTTATATAAAATATTCAAAGAATTATTGAGATCAAATTTTTTGGTTTAATATCGAACATCCCTAAGGCTTGATTTGGTCATCACCAATTAATTCTACTGTTCTGTGTATTTGTGTTTGGTGAATAAATGCACTGCATTGCATATTAAACTTTTTTATTACGTTTCATATTTTGTAATTACAGAATCATTGTTAGCAATTTCAGTTTTTACTTTTGAGAGGCACTTCTTATGAGTTTGCAAGTTCTTACAATATAGAGAGGGGGTTAATAAATAAATAATAAAATATAGTCAATCAGGAGAGCTGATGAGGTAAAAAAATTGCATTCATTCTTGAGAACAACATGGTTAATGATTACAATTATGATTTCTGATTTTAATAATTATAATTATCAGCTGAGTACACTGATTTGGTGTGAACAGGAGCCAACCACGATCTGCTGGAAGATTTCTAGTGGGCGAATCGCAGGAAATCTGTCAAGAACATGTTTGATTGTGCGGGTGAAATGATGTGGGCATGTTTTCTTTAGCTTCACCCATGCAGGTGTGTATGCAGAGGGTTTTTAACATGTATACCTGCAGGCAAACTGACTCCTACAGGGTTGGTTAATCAGATGAAGCTCTCAAGTGAAGGAATCAAATAATCAACCGTCTTTTTGAGGACCTCATCCAGTCTGGGCATTTATGACCGCAGGCTACAGTCCATCTCAGGAGGAATTCTCTCTCATCTAGCACAGACTTGATGTTCACAACTCTTTAATTGGCCCACTGTAGATCACGAGACCTCTGCTTGACCTGTTTTTGAGTATTGTGCTTTTAAAACAGCGTATTTCTGACCCTTGCACCTTTGCGTCTCAATTAAAAGGATTTGAATGTGTAAGTGTCCATGAACAGCTTGCACATCTCAAACAATCACATGCCTTTTCTCTTGTTGTCGCAGTAAACATATCCCTCTCTGCCAAAAAAAGGAACGAGAGCAAGCACAGCCAAAATAAGAGCAAGGGATGGCATCAATCTTTTAGATTATACAGTCCCCAAACAATTTTGCAACTTCCAAAAACATGGTTTTGTTATCAGCAGACAACTCTTTTTTTTCTTTTTCAGAACAGCTTTATAAAGGTTGCAGCAGTGATATTAAATTGCCATGTGCAGTTGTAGCTCGAGGCTAAAGGGCCAAAAAAAGAAGGACATGCACCGAGCTTCATACAGTCCCGGATGCCATCACTCATCCAGATAAGGCAATCTCACACTCGTCTGGGAATGCCTGTGTGCCCTGCAGCCATCCCAAGTAGGCACGCTAGTGAATGGACCTCTGCTTGGGAGCTGTATGCGCTTTAAGATGGAACGTTGCCCAGTTCTTGGCTACCTCACTGAGCCAAACTATAGATTAAAGGTGCTGTAAGCATTTTTCTCAGGCTAAAATTGGTTCAAACTTATAAGGCCTGAAGCAATTTTTTTATGGATAGGTCCCCTCTCTTCTAGACTCAAAAGGAAGAAACGTGTGAGTCATTTGAGTCAATGATTCAATGATCCATTCATTAAGAATATCACTTGCTTTCATTTTGGCAGCAACAAAGACAATCTGCTGCAGTTCAAACCGAGCATCAGAATGGGGAAGAAAGGTGATTTAAGTGACTTAGAACGTGGCATGGTTGTTGGTGCCAGACAGGCTGGTCTGAGTATTTCAGAAACTGCTGATCTACTGGTATTTTCACGCACAACCATCTCTAGGGTTTACAGAGAATAGTCAGAAAGAGAAAATATCCAGTGAGTGGCTGTTCCGTTGGTGCAAATGCCTTGTTGATGCTGAGGTCAGAGGAGAATGTCCATACTGGTTCGAGCTGATAGAAAGACAACAGTAACTCGAATAACCACTCGTTACAGCCCAGGTATGCAGAAGAGCATCTCTGAATGTTCAACACATTGAACCTTGAGGCAGATGGGCTACAGCAGCAGAAGACCACACCGGATGCCTGTCAGCTAAGAACAGGAAACGGGCTACAATTTGCACAGGCTCACCAAAATTGGACAATAGAAGATTGGAAAAACGTTGCTTGGTCTGATGAGTCTCGGTTTCTTCTAGACATTCGGATAGTAGGATCAGAATTTGGAGTCAACAACATAAAAGCATGGATCCATCCTGCCTTGTATCAACGGTTCAGGCTGGTGGTGGTGGTGTAATGGTGTGTGGGATATTTTCTCGGCACACTTTGGGCCCATTAGTACCAATTGAGCATTGTGTCAACACCACAGCCTACCTGAGTATTGTTGCTGACCATGTCCATCCCTTTATGATCACAGTGTACCCATCTTCTTTCTTTGGCTCTCAGCGAAGGCGGTCACACTTTTTCCCTGTCCGTCCCTTATCTTTCCGGGACGTTTGCAGCTGACAATAACGTGCCATGTCATAAAGCGTGAATCATCTCAGACTGGTTTCTTGAACATGACACTGAGTTCACTGTATTCAAATGGCCTCCACAGTCACCAGAGTAAATAAAAACTGATTTTACTCTAGCCAAAATAAAACAAATAAGACTTACTCCAAAAGAAAAAAAAAATCATAGGAAATACTGTGAAAAGTTTCTTGCTCTATTAAACATATATAGGAAATATTTCAAAAAGAAAAAAAAGTACATGAGGGCTAATAATATTGACTTCAACTGTATATTGTGATTATTTATATATGCGTCTTCCTCGTCTATTGATCTATTGAACCAAAATGCACCTTAATAAGAAGTGTGAACAAGGCTTTAGCGCTTAAATAGTATAAAACATGTATGTTGGTTGTATAATTTTCAGCATTATTTAACAACTTATCACACATCAGATTTTTCCTTGAAATATTCAAAAGCTTTGAAATATTAAAGGCTTTCTGCCCCAATTCTCAGGATTGTATCTTATTTTAAGGGTCTAACTTTTCACCCAAATGTTACACTAGTTTACCCTCGCTTTAAAGATATCATAGGCCACGTAGTGACATACTGCTTTCTGCATTGTACATTTGCACTGCTAGGTGAAGAATCTGCTTTGTTTTTAACCACGCTGCTGTTTAAATTTAGAGCAAAACACACATTGGGCAAATTTTACTGACAAAGCAAGGTTGCTTTTTTAAGCCCGGCATTGTAGCTTGATTCTACAACCATAAGTATATATATTTTTAACCTCATTGGGTAATATTTCTTAAATTACATATTTAAAATTGGTAACACTTTAAAATAATAGTTGATTAGTTAATGTATTTACTAACATGAATAAACTATTAGTACATTTATTATGGTATTTGTCAATGTTTGTTAACGTTAATGTTATTTAAGTTAAATAACCTTAGTTCATGTTAACTTACAGTGCACTGATGTTAACAAGGATAGCTTTGGATTTAATTATTACTAGGGGTGTGACGAGATGCCTACTCCACGAGAATGAGAAGAGACGAGATTTTTACACTATTTTAAAGAAATCCTTAATGATGAATATCAATAGAATAATCTTAGAATTCAAATATTTTGCTAATATATAAATGGAAAATACATTTTTATATATAAAAAAAAAACAATCACAAAATGCAAAAACAATTTAGGTGTTTTTTTATTAACTTGTAATGAATTTACTTCTATTTTTATCTATACAATTTTCATAATTATTCATATAATTTTATGTATGCAATAGTTTTATATTGGTTTAAATTGAATTCTATGCAATGAACATGCAAACACTGCAAAATATTTGTTAATATTTAAATAGAAAATAGCAAACTGTACTGACAGGCTTTTCTCCTGTAGCATTTCAGAGTATTTACATTGCAGACCTTGATGGTCAATTCGGATTTTCTGACAGTGTCCGATTTTTTTTGATGACCTGTTTACATTTATCATCATTTAAATGTGACTCACACGATTGACTGCAATTATACAGCACACGGCAAAAGGCGCAATGACCAGAAAAAAAAGCGGCCGCTGACTAACAGCTGATAATAAAGCGCTCTTTTTTTCTCCATTCCTGTATTTATTCAGTTCGCATGATTTCATTTTTTTTTAATTTTCTTCTTGACAAGTTCTTTTGCTGTAGTTTATGACAAAAAACGTTCTCATTTGGCCATTTTCTTTTAATCTAGGCCTTTTTAAACCAGTAGGCATCTTGATGTTATGTCCATGGAGTGATTTCTGCATGTGATTAATGCAACAGTATTATTTTATGTTGGTTACGTGGCGGATGGTGCACTCTTTTTCTCTCTCGTGAACATGCTTAAATACTTGTGCTACATCACACATATAAAAGCTTTTTTTTAGTCCCTGTTTGGAATTTGGTCACTTGAACCAGGAACAGAAAACGTCCGCTTTTCACATACAGCATAAACGTGTTTGGTAATGATGAAGGCGGGTGTGTTGAGTCTTCAGCAGTTCAGTATGTGTGTGCGCGCTTAGAGAAATCTCGTGATTTAATCTCGCTAGATCTCGTCCAACGAGATCTTGTCACATCCCTAATTATTACATTAGCTAATGATGAACTATGATTAATTAATGCTTTACAAGATTATTCACATTTAGGTAATGTTAAAAAACGTATTAACTAATGGACCATTATTCTAAAATGTTACCATAAAACTTTTGTGAAATACAGTACACATCACAACAACATGGCTTATTTGGTTGAATATAGTTCTTAAAAGAGTAGTTCACTAAAAAATTATAATTTACTCATTTCTTATACACCCTCAAGTGGTTACAAAGCTGATTTCTTTTGGTATTTCTTTTTCTCTATTGAGCAGCAGATATTTTAAAGCTGAAAACCTATAACCACCGACTTCCATAGTAAAGCATGCTATGGAAGTCCATGGTTACAGGTTTCCAGCTTTCCAGATAAACAAAACTCAAATTCAAGTTTCTCTTTCGGTTGAAAATCAAAAAAAATGTTTTGCCAATAATTTTAAGGGCCAAACATTTGGTGCTGGTTCTCATGCTAGAGCTTTTTGGTGTTTTTTTTATTTTTTGAACTGCAAATCTCAGGATGTGTTTGCATGACATCATTTTAAATCTAAAAACCTTCTGAAGTCGGATTTTTTATTTTATATTTATTTTTTATTACAGTTTTTCTCCATTGGTTTGGCTCAGTTCTTGAAACAGGAATTGCATTCTCAATACTCTAAGATTGTTTTGCAAAACAGTCTTACAGTTCAGCACAACACTATAGATAACTCGCAAAAGCTCATATCTTTCCCAAAACTGTTCATGTGTCAAAACTAAATTTCCTTCTCATTTAAACAGTCAGTGCCCCCAAAATCCTTTGTCTCTTTGGCACTGCGTAAGCACTGCAAGTCAAAATGTTTAGATGTTTTGTCACTATGACAGAGGACCATTGAAATATCCCTCATGTCCACCTTTCAGTCTTAGCCCAGATTTTGAAAATTGTTAGTGAACTGTTTTTTTGTCTTGTGACAGAATGCAATTGTGTAAAAAAACTAAATAAAATAAATTGCTAAGATTAAAAAAATGATAAGAAATAAGGATTTTCAGTCTGATCTCACGAGGAAAGGAAACTATTTTACGTTATGTCAGTTCAGTGGCTAATTCGTACGTGTTCAGTCATACGAAAACAAACAATTTTAAAAAGGAGGTGTGGCACCCAACCCCACCCCTAAACCCAACCATCATTGGGGGATAAGCAAATCATACTAAATTGTATGAATGAGATCGTACAAATTCATTCGAATTAGCCACTAAACCAGAAAGTTACGAATTGCCATAAGGTAGTGTTGGGATTTTAAGTTAAGAGTAGGGATGGCTGATGTGAAACTGACGTTTCGACACAGTGTCGAGATCCAGAAGCGCAAGTGTTTCGAAACCCTGCACCGAAGCATGGTCCGAAACACCCAGGTCACGTGACGAAAGTGTTTCGAAACACTTGGTCATGTGACTAAAGCGATTCAAAGCATCGATCAGTTCAGAAGTGTTTCGAGACCTGGCGAACGCGCATTTGACTGACAGGGTCTGACAATTCTTCTGTCTGTTATGGCCTAGTGGACCGTGCGTGTGCATGTTGTAACTAAGCTTTAAATTTCTTTTGGGTACGAATCCCGACTTGTACAAATACTCTGAAATCCCGATTTTATGTATTTTAATCATGTTACTATTTTATGGTGTAGTCTAAATAGGATACAGCTGCTGATACGCCATCAATACAGCATCGTTTTTGTAACACTGTAAAACAATAATTCATTTTTTACAGTACTCTGATGGTTGGGTTTAGGTTTTGGGTAGACATAAATAAAATACAATAAATGGGAAATTTAATGAATAATATAAATAATTCTTGTTAACTTCTGGCCACAACCGTGTCTGATTTAGCAACAACCCTGTTTTTTGACCAAAACAAGACATATTTATTCAGAAAGTGTTTATTCCGATGCCAGACCAATGTTGAAAGAAAACGATACAAGAACAGAGCTAAATAAAGGGCGTCAATGTGATCGTGCACACCAACGCTCAAAATGCCAGATGCAAAAGCATAATTTTTAAAAAAATGCCTCATGCTCGTTTTTTTTGTTTTGATGTGCAGCGT
Source organism: Danio tinwini (assembly GCA_903798205.1). Classification (NCBI taxonomy): domain Eukaryota; kingdom Metazoa; phylum Chordata; class Actinopteri; order Cypriniformes; family Danionidae; genus Danio; species Danio tinwini. Next base: position 9,034,567 of record CAIGQZ010032580.1, read on the forward strand.
CAAAACCTTCTCCACCAATCAGATTGACACTTTTGTTCACGTGCACGGAGCCGCTGAAGTTACAGTAAACAGCATTTGGAGGCGCTGAAGTGCAACACTGTCAATGCGAGCGCACATTGTAGAAGATGCCCAGAGGCGTGATGAATGTGGAGCTGCTTATTGCACTGATGAACAAAAATTATTTCTTCATCGCTAGAGCTGGAGCTGCAGCTAGAACCATCCATAACAACAAGCGTGTCAACTTTGTCTTCTTTCTGTTACAGGCGGGTGTCAGGAGCTTAAAGTTGTGTAGCGCCATCTAACGTCAAAGAGTGAATTTGCATACTCTTCTGCTCAACACCTGTGAAAATCGCTTGGGTTTGAATCCGGAAAAACGCCTTGGAAAACGCTGACGATAAACGCAAACGAAAAGCGTTCCGGTGTGTATGAGCCTTTACACTCTTGCTCAGTGTTTTCCAACAATGTTTAACCTCTCCCTAATCAAACACACCTGAATCAAATCATCAGCACATTAGAAGAAACTCCAACCTCAAATGAATGGGTCAAATATGTACTGTTTGTGTACCTCCAGGAGCATGGTTGGAAAACACTCCCCTGGCTCTGGCTCTCAGATGGAGAGATCCCCAGTAACTAGGGTTAACTAATTTGCTTGCTAGTTAGGGACCGAGCACCTATGGTGCTTAGGCCTTATTGGAATTGCTCCATTTATTATTATATTGTTCTTCTTCTTTACAATGAATAGCATTTTTGTGAATGTAAACATGCTCAAAACTTTGCACACATGCCAGAAGTGGCAAAAATGTACATTTGTTATAGGGTTCAGAAGTGGGTTTGGCAAAATGAGTCGACAGCGCCACTTATGCACTTTTGATAAAGTGCCCCCAGAGCTACGTTTCACGCACACATACGAAAATTGGCACACTCATCAAAACATGCCAATTCCTACAAAAAAGTCTCTTGGAGCAAAATCTCAAACCCAACAGGAAGTCAGATTTTTCAACTTTCTCTGCCTCTGTCAGTTTTTTTCCATTTCCAGATGTTGTATTTTAACTAACTCCTCCTAGAGATTTTATCAGATCACCAAAATTGGGTATTTTCATTTAAAGGCCTTGGCAATGTTAAATTGCAAAGATCTAGAGTTTTCGTCGATGGGCGTGTCTGTGGCGGCCTCACAATTTTTGATGTTTCACAGGAAGTTGTTATAACTCAGGCATGCATTGTCTGATCTACCTTAAAATCAACACGTTTGATAACAGTCCTGACCTAAACATGTTTAAATGCCAAAATCCAGTTACAGTTACAGCTCCACCTGCTGGCAGCAGAAAATGACATGTTTTACAGTGTAAGAAACTCCTCCTATTTTATTAGATCAAATCCATGTTCCATTAGTTTAGTCCAAAGGCCTTTGTGATGTTAAATTGTGAAGATCTAGAGTTTTTACCAAATGGCATATCTGTGGCGGATTGAGAAAGTTAAGAGGAATTACTTATAATTCAGCCACACAATGTCTGATCTGCCTGAAAATTCACAGGTTTGATGATATTTTTCTCTTAAAGACATTTATATGCCAATATTGAGTCACAGTCATAGCGCCACCTGCTGACAGAAGGTAGTTTGGCATAAAACAGTGAATTTCTCAGTTTTTTTATTTTTTTATTTATCAGCCTAAATAATTATTGTCCACTGTTTTTCTGTCATCCTAAAGCCACTGGGAGGCAGTGAGCCTGGTGTGAGGTTCCTTTCATTGCTGCTTGCAGCTTTAATTTTTGTTGTGATACTGAGAAATATTAGACACAGATATAAGTACAGTACACTGTGAGAGAAAAGGGAATGTTCAATGCATTTCCCAGAAACACGTGTCTCTCACAAACAAAAGAAATCAGTCAGCCCAGCTCCCGAATTAGCCAAGGATGAATAGCACTGCAACAGAACTAAAGGATGCAGCTCGTGCTGGCCTGGATGACGTTTAATTCTTTTTTTTTTTTTTACAGATCTCAGCATGTATCCCACCCATTACTCATAGTCCATTTCTGAACTGAAACAGGAGGTCTGAGTCAGCTGTGCCCTATCTTATTAAACAGCCACTTTGAAATAGCTCTGTTATTATGTCAGCGTGGGGCTCCCTTCTCAGCTCCCAAATTTTGAAATTAGGATTATGTATCTATGTGCTGTTTAAAGCAGAGGGAGTTGATATAATATTGTCTTGTCCTACTCCAGTATATCAGCTTTTGTTCGAAGAAAATGGCTCTCTTGTAGCATTTTCGGCATTTTATTCAGTAGTTCTCCCTCTAGGTCTGTTCCTGAAGAGCTCTATTGACTCAGGTTTAAACAAATACACGACTCCCATGGCTCTCTGACAGCAAACTCAATATTTTTTTTAAAAAAGTGTCGTCGTTTTTGACGTATGTTTTAACCCTCAGCTTCAGGAGGTTGAAGGAGGCGCACCACTCTACGCATTCCCTGTTATTTCTAAATTTGCATAAATATTCATCGTCTTATGCATCAACAGCCTGAATACTTTCATCTCAGCTCTGAGTTTCAGAAAATAGTTGGTGAGGGTGTTTTTTTTTCTCTCTCCTTTGCTGTTGTTGTTGTTTGGAGGCGAACGAGGATCAGGCGCTGCGCTCGGCTGCCTGAAACACGATTAGCAGCGGAAGCCGGATCAGCGCGAGCGCATCATTAGCTCCACTGCGGAGGTGATGTTTTTAGCCTCATTACAGACCTGGGATCAGCGATGACCTCTTGTGAAACGTATGCTGCACTCAAGGGAAGCTGGACGAGGAACACACAAAACTCCGGCTCATTTCCATGGACTAATGGTTTTATCTCTGTTCCACAAAATAATCGCTCTCGGCTTTTTTCTTTTTCTTCTCCTGTAGGTGGGGGAAGGTCACCTCTGACACATTTCACTGATTACGTCGCCCTTATGTCCTTGTTTTCCCTAGCTCAGGTGGCTAATGCTGTTTTTGTCCTTTTCTGTCTCCGTTCCTTTTTGCTAGCAAGCATGAGATGTCACATCATGAGATGGAAATACAGGTGCATGGTGTTTGTATGTGCAGTGCGTGCGTCTGTATTATAACATTATAGTGCATTTGATGAAAAGCTCTCCTGCTCCGCAGTCCTCCTGGAGAGTTCAATTTTCTGTTATTGCAGGGAAATTAAACATGACTGTCAGCTTGCCTTTCCAATGAGGTCCATCACATATTGAGCGGAGAGCCGAGATGAATGCAGGGGCACGCAGGCACGCAATAAAACACACAAACCAACACACACTAGACAAACAATGATTCAAATTATCACTCATACACTATTAATCAAGGTCTTTCACACATTGAAATACTTTAAAAGGCCTGAGGTACTGCAAGCTAAATTGAAGGATGAACTAGTGTGACGCTATTTCAAACTAAATCAGGCCAAAATTGAAATTGAAATTTCAGGAGTTAATTAGTCTGGTACACATTTCTGAGAAACAATTTGTCTCTGGTGATTATGTTATATAGACATTGCTTTGGGGCTCCACCAATGACTATATAAAATATGGACTATAATTTTCCATTATACGCTGTAAAGGAAAAAACGCCTCGTGACGGGCACAAACTGTCGCTAAAGACTGCTGAAATTGGAGCCTGGGCATGCGCAGAAGGACTGCCTGATGGAGCCAGAGGAGGAGCTGCGGAATCGAACTTCCAACCAAACGATTGTACATCAAATCAACCACACCCCCCGAACTTCTCACTTGACCGTTGGTGCCTGCACTATAACAAAGGCTCACTTATGTACACTTTGCGTTTACATAGGAGCCTGCTGTTTGCTGTTTTATCAACACAAATGGTTGTAATAACATTAACAAAGGTGAGGTTTTATATAACAAAGACTTAATCACGCCAGCTCTGGGCCGCAGCACACGTTACTCGCGGACCGATTCGACTTAGATGCGGCAGCATCGGCTCGCTAACGGCCGCCAGCGAGTGAATCGGGCCAGATGCCTATGGACTGACTGCCCAAGTCAATCAGGCCAGATGCGGCGACCGTTAGTGAGCCAACGCTGCCACATCCGAGTCGGATCGGCCCACGAGTAGGTACAGGAGACGGAGTCGGGCCGAGGGGTAAGTCTGCGGTAGGCAAGAGTCTAGCCTTTGCCATCTGGGTGGTTAGGCATGTATCAGCAAAATGATATAGCCCTGACCTTACCAAATATACAGTGTTCCACCAGATCCTGTATGTCCGAAACTATAGTTTACTGCTGAGCAACTCATTTTATCATGGTAAAATAACACAAATCGAATAATAACACTTCAGTCTCCTGCCGAAGCTCCGACGTCTGCTTTAAGAAACTGTCAATCACAGCTGTCAATCACGATGACACGCCCAGCATTAAATTAATTCAATTCAATTCAATTCTGCACCTATATCAGCACGATAACGAGTGCCTTAACTGACCAGAACCATCTTTCGGAACATTTTATTGCAAGTGTAATAAATTTTTTTATTTGGTCTCATGTCTCCTTCATTAACATGGAGGAGGTGAGCTTTATGACTTGTACTGCAGCCAGCCCCCAGGGGACGATCTAACGGCTGAGACCTTCACTCAAAAGCAGGCGTGCGGCACACTTGGGCTCCACCTTTCAAGGCTATTTTAGTCAACAACATTTAAAACTAAGGCTATATCTAACTCAGGCTCATTCTGAAAACGTACCTCTATATACACTTCAGGAGTCCATCAAATATGTCCCAGAAGCTACGTTTTTTTTTTTTACAGTTTTTGTTTATGTGAATCCACGAGAGGCCACTGTGTACGCTTTTTCAAGATCTCAAATTTCTCTTGCGAGTGCCTGCTATTCTCTTGTAAATCCACCAGAGGCCACTGTCGACTGACTGTTTGACTGACTGAATGACTGACTGACTGACCTATCGACTGACCCACCCTCCCCCTTCCATAAACCCAACCAATAATGTTTTAAAAAGCACAGATTGACAGGACCATCCACTTATCTAAACGCAACCAACAAATTTAAAAAGCAATCCAGAAAAGAAAACCCCTCACCTGATTTTGACCACGTTTTACCACATTCTCACCCTGTTATTTACCTGTTTATTTTATTTTTTGGATTCTGGAATCATTCTTCACCTTACTTAAACTCCGTTGTCGTGGTCATCTCCTCTCTGCATCTTAAGTCCACTGACGTACATGGTGAGCTAACTGGACAAACTGGTAACAGTCAGAAAGCCGTCCATACGGAGGTAAGACGTCAGCTTGTAAGCTCGAAAAGGAACAGCGTCATACCGCTGTGTAGCGTTCATTTAAAAAATGAAATGCAGTCATACGTACTTCTGGCTACATAATTCACAATATCCAGGAATGTATATAGTGCTATGTTTTCAGAATGAGCCTATGTTGGCTGCATCCAAAATTGAATACTTCTATACAATATAGTACACTACAAACAGTATGTGAGCCAAGTAGTACTTCCGAACTCATAGTTTTCTTAAAACAGTATATGAGAAGTCTTGGATGACCTAGGTTCAATAAGATTCTGAAGTGCACATCAAACGGACGCTATGCTACCCCTTGAGAATTCATGTGTGGGAGTGAAGCGACATAACTGACACGGGTTGGTCAGGTGATAATGATAAATGGTGGATATAGTACATCTAAGCTCCGTTCATACTATTCACATTCATAATGTACTGTATAGAACATACTTTTCTAATGGTGGGATAGTAAATTAAAATTTAAATTTAGTACATACTTGAGTAATGGCCAATTTCGGACACAGCTTAAGACTAAAACTATTGAATTAAATCAAATATTCATTCATTCATTTTCTTTTCGGCTTAGTCCATTTATTATTCTGGGGTCGCCACAGTGGAATGAACCACCAACTTATCTTGCATATGTTTTACGCAGTGAATGCCCTTCCAGCCGCAACCCGTCACTGGGAAACATCCACACTCATACACTATGGTCAATTTTAGCATACACAATTTACCTGTACCACATGTCTTTGGACTGTGGGGGAAACCGGAGCACCCGGAGGAAACCCATGGGAACACGGGGAGAACATTCACACAGAAACGCCAACTGACCCAGCCGAGGCTCGAACCAGCAACCTTTTCCAGAATCCAGAAAAGATCCAGAATCTGCCAAATCATCTTAGATTATTTAAGCGAGCTACAAAAAACGCACCCCAGTAAAGGCTGATTTATACTTCTGTGTCAAGCGCACGTGTGGACGCGTGGACGCATAGCCCTCACCATGGCCGTCGGCAACATTGACGCGCACCTCTTAAAAAAATGTAACGCGTATGCATATCGCAAGCTCTGTGATTGGTTGGCTTGGTAGCGCTGGCGAGTGTGGGTGGAGGTGAGAGCTGCGCGAACGTGATGAAGCGAGTGTTTACAAGTGTAGAGTCCCGTGAAGGAGCTTCGGATGGAGACTGTTGCTTTGTGTTTACCTTATGATTAAAGTTGTTGCACGGCCCGCCGGTTCCCACCTGAAAATGAGCGAATTTGAGCCACTTGTACATTAAGAAAGCGTTCAGAAAAAAAAACGACACACCAAGAAACTCGACACAGAAGAACATAAACACCTTCTCCCAGCTAGCATTTCGGAAGTGTTATTGCAGAGCAACAGAAACAGCGAGTAGAAGTATAAATGCACGGCTACGCGCGAGGCTTGTGCCATGAGTCACGCCGATCAATTGACGCAGAAGTACAAACCAGGTTTAAGGGGAAGGTCTAAGGTGTGGACCTGGGATTGGACCTAAACTTTGCTCTGGTCTACACTGAACATTTAGGCGTGTAATGGATCACAGTTGATCCATTGATGAAAATTTATAACAATTGCAGAGAGATCGCCTCCTGTGTCATTGAAATCACGTCAATGAAAGCATTTTGGCTTCCCTGTAAAATATAACGATGATGGAAAATGTTGCGGTGGGACCTAAATGCTTTCTTAGGTTATTAATTAAAGGCGTTTTCTGTCACTGTTTGTTTAGCCTGCAATAATGCATTCAGTGTAAAGCTAAACTATTAAACATTAAAAGATTGTGATCTCAATTCAAACCCGTGCAACATGAATGATAAATGATAATGATTGCATAGGCTTATTAATCATTCGAAATGCTGCATTCAAATCTGCATTTGATTGAGAGATTCAGTTTTTACAATTTTCAGTTCATTAGAAACAATTAAATAACACAGAAGTACTGGGAGAACAGTTTATAGTTCAGATATAAACACTGATGTTTATGGTAAAGATTAAAACCACCATTTAATGAAACTTGACGCTGGTGTTGTAATAATCAATTGTGTAACCAATGGGTGATGACAAACAACCAACAAACAATCAAAATTATGCCACTGAATAATTTTAAAATTATCCACCTGTAATGAAACATGAAGTTTTATGTGTGAATTGTTGAATCATTAGTTAAATATAAATATGATGTGTTGTACAAGATGTTAGATTTTTAAATGTAACATTATCAGCAACAGTAGCAAAGTGTCACGGTAGGGTTAGGGGAAAAAGGAGCGAGGACCCAAGTGCAGAGATTGGATATTTATTTATAATAAGATAAAATAAAAAGGGAAAAGCAAACAACCCAGAGAGGAAAAAACATTAATCAAACAAATAATAAACAAACAAAACAAACTAGACTGGGCAGGCTTGGCAGGGATCAGGACTGGACCACATCAGGACGGAGACTACAAGCAAGCTGAAACATGGAGATCAATGAGTAGTAACGAAGAGTATAACGAAGACGAACTGGCACAGGACAGCAGACATGAGGAGATTATAAACGGTAGTAAATCAATACACAAATAGGTGAACCAAATGAACTAATAATGAGTTAACAAGAAGGGTGGGATTAGACAATAGACTGACGAGCACATGACAAAACAGACACACAAGCTAAACATAACACCAACAGAAGACTGAACGCGAGACACAAGCACACAATGAATGAAAACACTCACCGTGTACTCACACACGCAGCGTGCATGCTTCATCCCAGCGCCGATTGAAACCAAACCCAACTAGACAGAGACGCTGGGACTGAAACATTACGCTGCAAACAGACAAACAGAAACACCTGGACGAGAGCGCACAGTCATAAACACGCCCAAACCCTACACGCCCGCATCGAGCGGAATGCGCAGGGTCCAAGCGCGCTCACGATTGGCACTCATACAGAGACACGCACAATGACAAAACATGACAGGAGTAGTGTCAGGACTCCGCCACCAAAACAAGAATTAATAACAAGTGAAGTTTATGTATAAACAAATTTCGAGAGGATCGCGTGCTTATGATAGTTCTCAGCTGTCCTTCATTAACCCATGATCGATTATCCAATCAGACGACTCCTAACTTACTATAAATAACCAGAGTTTTCTTATCTCAATATCTTCGTCTTGAAGAACCCCTGCCACCCACCTCTACTTTACCTCCTTTTTAGATGGGTGACACGGTGGCCCAGTGATTAGCACTGTTGCCTCACAGCAAGAATGCCGCTGGTTTAAGTCCCTACTAAATCAGTCTGCATTTCCGTGCGGAGTTTTCGCTTGTTCTCCCCGTGCTCGCGTGGGTTTTCCCCGGGTTCCCCGGTTTCCTCCCACAGTCCAAATAACACGCACCCTAAGTAAATTGAACACTCAAAATTAATACCATAGTCAAGCTCTAAGCAAGCACTCTTCTCCTCAGTCAATCATTTCCACCATTCAGCTAGAATAAGCCAGGGGAGTTTATCGAGATCTACCTGAGCTCAAACTCCCCTCTCGCCCTGCAAACGGGAGGGAGCCCAGGGCTCGAGGATCTTACAAGCTCAGGGCTCTCTCCCGGGACAGCATGCCAAACAAGCTTTATTATCAATCATCAGCTAAGTGTGAACTCTTGAAGACCAGATTGGCGGAATCATGACACAAAGATCACTTTTCGTATTGAATATTTTCCTGTTTTTTCCAGCTGGTTCTTTCTTGATTTTTATTAAAATTACAGGTTCCAAGTTCTGTTTGTTAAACCAATAGTTTTGCAGTGCTATTTTTGTATATGGAAAGCAATTGACAATGTCTTCTCCCTTTTTTGCTGATCCAAAAAATAGTCCGATGCGTGACTCAAAAACCATAGTGTGATTCGAACCGTGAGATTTGTAATCCTTTACATCACTGGTTAAAATAATTAAACTAAGACTGAAACAAATTATATAAATAGAAATTGTAAATAAAAGTGTTCACAAAATAAAAGCTAAACTAAAACTAATAAAACCATCAATGAAACGAACTAAATCGAAGCTCAAATGTGAAGCAAATTTAAAAATAGTATTAAAATAAAATTTACAGTACATGTAATTTACAAATGCTAACTGTATCATCATAACCTTGCAGTCTTTACCATGAATCTTGTTCGGTTTATTTCCTCTATTGAGGTCAGTCTGTCGAGGTCAGCTCTCCGAAAAATATAAACATTATCAATAATGATTATAATTGAAATACAACAGGGCTGTGGCGCAGTCGGTAGTACAATCACTTCACAGCAATAAGACTGCTGGTTCAAGCCTCGGCTGGGTCAGTTGGCATTTCCGTGTGGAGTTTGCATGTTTTCCCTGTGTTCACGTGGGTTTGCTCTGGTTTCTCCCACAGTCCAAAGACATGTGCTATAGGTGAATTGGGTAAGCTAAATTGTGCGTAGTGCATGTGTGTGAATAAGTGTCTATGGATGTTTCCCAGTGATGGGTTGCAGCTGGAAGGGCATCCGATGTGTAAAACACATGCTGGATAAGTTGGCGGTTCATTCCGCTGTGGTGACCCCAGATTAATAAAGGGACTAAGCCAAAAAGAAAATGAATTAATGAAATAAAACAGACACTATGTTTTATGTTTGATATTGTAAAGCTGCTTGCTTTAAAGAAACTCTGTTTAAAGTGCTATAAAATAAACTAGGGCTGTCTGCTAATTAAAAATATGTATCTAATTAAATATGCAATGCGGTGATGAATTAAACAAATGAATCACAAAGTAATCACAAAACAAATTTGGTTGAATGTGTTTGCGATGTTCACTAACACTATGTCAACGCTTAGTTATTTTGAAATAATTTTTACCCTTAAATGAAAAAGGAAAAGAACTTGGCTGTATCTCAGGGTCTTAAGATCCGATTCTCTGGGCACTTCATGCATGAAAACACTTCGCCAAAGGGTATGAAAAACAAGCCTAATTTTGTTTTTCTTGCTTTTTCTTTCCCAGTGGTTGTTGATTTGCTTCAAAAATCATTCATATGAGCAGAAAAAGCTTTCTTCCTCCCTCTGAGATAGAGCAGTCTTGATCTCATCAAAGCTTTGTTGGTTTCCATCACATGTCTGGTGAGGTAAATGCATAATGCAGACCGCTTGTTTAGGCTCATTCAACATTCAATGCCTGTTGGATTTTCACGTTTGTGGATAATTGTATGGCACAAGTTCCTTCTCCCTCGTCATGTTGCATATTTATTGTCATTTGTAGTGTTTCAGCTGACGATGGGGCTTCAGAAGATCGAACTGTTACTGAGTGAGGAAATTACTTTTTCTTATTGAAATCATCTATTGATGTTTTTTTTTCTGAATGTGTCAAGAAGATATATTCACGCTGTCTATATGGTGACACAGAAGGAGATGTGCTCTGAGCGTCGGTGTTGGTTTTTGTTACAGTATTTTGGGAACAAACAGTTCTGTCAACATTTACACACCCGCGTGACATTCCTAACCAACTTGACTGACTTTCTTCTGGGAAAAGAAACAGAATCTGTTGTTCTTTTTGTGCAATTACTGTAAATTGGGACGGGAGCTTTTAAACTTCAAAAGCATACCCATGACACCTGTTTGTTTGAAACAGTTGCTATTTAAATGGTTGGTTCGCAGGAAATTGAACATTCTGTCATCATTTACTTACCTTTAAGTCATTCCGAAGCCATAAAACTTTCATTCATCTTCAGAACTGTAACTGTTTCTGTACTGAAATTGTCGTTTCCCTAAAAATTCCAATTGGATGCTTCCAAAGGATCACAAAGAGAGCTTTTTCAGATATTATTGTTCATGTAATAGTAACTGCTATAGCATGATGTATTACTACAGTGTATAGTTATACACACATTATCATGTTCAAGACAACACTTCCAAACAGTCAATTTAATCACCAAACAATGCAGCAGTTCACTTCAAGAAAAAAAAAAGATTAGTTTGAAGTAGAAAAGAGAAAACATTTTCCCACTATTCTAACAGCTCTAAACATAATCTATATACTTCATTTAAGCCACAGAAAGACAAACACTTTACAAGAGGATGCAGAAGAACACACAGCCGGCAGCTAGCTCTCTGCAACTCTTACAAGGTCAAGCCAAAGCTAAGCTGTACCTGGTTAGGAGACCTCATGGGAAAGCTTTGTTGCTGCTGGAAGTGATGTTAGTGAGACCAGCAGGAGGCGCTCAACCTGTGGTCTGTGTGAATCCTAACACACCAGTATAGTGACGGAGACTCTATACTTCTCAGTGAGCGCCGTCTTTTGGATGAGACGTTAAACTGAGGTCCTGACTTTCTGTGGTCATTAAAAATCCCAGGGTGTTCTTCTAAAAAGAGTAGGGGTTTAACCCGGGCATTCTGGCCAAATTTGCCCACTGGCCTCTGTCAATAATGGCCTCCTATCCATCCCCATATCATAATTGGCTTCATCACTCTTCTCCTCTCCACCAATCAGCTGGTTTGTGGTGTGCAGTCTGCCGCAATATGGCTGCCGTCACGTCATCCAGGTGGATGCTGCACACTGGTGGTGGATGAGGAGATTCCCCCCAATGTGTAAAGTGCTTTGAGTGTCCAAAAAAGCGCTATAATAAGGAATTATTATTATTATTATCATCACAATCTTACAGGCCTAGCATTGAATTATAGGTGCTTGGATTTTAAACAATTGTGCGTGATGTCACAAAATGAATGTGTTCAGATTTTAAAGACATGGCAGACAAAACGGACTAAAATTACATGTGACGCTAATTAACGCAACATTGAGATTTAAATGCAAATGTTATTTACAATCAACATTACATCCTACTGATTTTACCTGTCTGTGTCTTGAGTAAATATTTTGGTTTGAAAGATGTGAATCACTAACATAACCTCAGAAACATACAAGACTATAGTAGTTGACATTTCAAAATCAAATCCTTTAATAAAAGTAGTCCTAAAACTATTCAACAACATCCATTCTTGTCTTAGGACAATTTTGAAAAACATTTCCGATCATTCTCAAATGTTGACTACTGTGTACTGTTACAGTTAATAATACTGCATGAGAAATGTTCTCAAATTATTTCCATAATTTTTACTAAGACTTCAAACAAACATTCATTCATTCATTTTCTTTTCGGCTTAGTCACTTTATTAATCCGGAGTCCCACAGCAGATTGAACCGCCAAGTTATCCAGCATGTTTTTATGCAGCAGATGCCCTTCCAGCTGCAACCCATCTCTGGGAAACATCCACACACACTCATTTACACTACGGACAATTTAGCATACCCAATTCACCTGTACCGCATGTCTTTGAACTGTGGGGGAAACCGGAGCACCCGGAGGAAACCCACGCGAATGCAGGGAGAACATGCAAACTCCACACAGAAATGCCAACTGACCCAGCTGAGGCTCGAACCACCAACCTTCTTGCTGTGAGGTGACAGCACTACCTACTGCGCCACTGCGTCGCCGACTTCAAACAAACAAACAAACAAACAAACAAACAAAAATAACAGACATGTAAAATTGTAACTATTAATAAATTTATGAAAATGAATAGGTTTTGATGAAAGTTGATGACTACAGCAGTTAAATTTAGTCCCATAATTAATCACAATTTTCCCTTAGAGATTATTAAAGTTAATATTAAAGTCTTATATCAATAATATGATATTACATTCTGGTATTATATTCCAACAATATTAACTGTTATTGCAATTATATATCAATAATCAACTCAAGTGATAGGACAGTCAAAGTTCATCTACAGTTGAAGTCAGAATTATTAGCCTCCCTGTGTATTTTCCCCCCAATTTCTGCTTAACGGAGAGCTGATTTTTTTTAACATATTTCTTAACATAATAGTTTTAATAAATCATTTCTAATAACTGATTTGTTTTTTCTTTGCCATGATGACAGTAAATAATATTGTAACATTTAAAGGCTTAACTAGGTTAATTAAGATAACTAGGCAGGTTAGGGTAACTAGGCAGGTTATTGTATAATGATGGTTTGTTCTGTAGACTATACAAAAAAAAAGCTTAAAGGGGCTAATAATTTTGACCTTAAAATGGTCCTTAAAAAATTAAAAACTGCTTTTGTTCTCACTGAAATAAAACAAATAAGACTTTTTTCAGAAAGAAAAAATATTATCAGACATACTGTGAAAATTTCATTACTCTGTTAAACATCATTTACGATATACTTAGAAAAGAAAAACAATTCAAAGGGGGGCGAATAATTCTGACTTCAACTGTGTATTTAAATTTTTCTTATTCACGTTACTGCAGTTTAAGTCAGTTGGTGCAGATGCAGTTTAACAAAAACCTGTTGCAGAATCATTTGCAAACATGAAGTCATAAGAATCTTTATAATTGTGATTATTTCTCATGCTGCAATTGTACCAACAATAAATAAATCATTGTCACACAAAATCTGCAGAAACTCACGTCTGGTCCGAGAATTGTCAGTCTATAGCGATCGCTGATTGTCTCCTGTAGTAGAAGGCGGGCTTTATTCGCCATTTAACGATCACTGATTGGCTCCTGTACTAGAAGGCGGGCTTTATTTCCCATATAGCGATCACTGATTGGCTCCTATATTAATAAATACATGGGATCATTCTCATAGTCCGATAATCCGTAAATTTATTTTAAAGTCAGCATGAAATGGAAGATGGGATTGTCCATATTTTTCTATCATGACGTACATCAACTTGAAATGGTTTTGGAATGAGAAAAACAAAATGTGGGTATCTCGGTAGTTTCCCCCAAAAGTATAGGTGATTTGGGTAAGCTAAATTGTCCATAGTGTATGTGTAAAAAAGAGTGTATGAGTGTTTCCAAGTGATAGGTTGCAGCTGGAAGGGCATCCACTGCATAAAACATATGTTGGATAAGTTGCTGGTTCATTCCGCTGTGGCGACCCCAGATTAATAAAGGGACTAAGTCAAAAAGAAAATGAATGACTGAATGAAAAAAAAAAGTATGTCGTGCATGAATTTGTCCTTAGGGAACAGCTTGGATTGTTAAAAGATGGACGTGTCTAAACAATAAAAGAAGATTGACGTTTCAAGGGGGAAAGAAGGCTCTGATATCTGATTAAAGATTCTGAGGAAAAATTAATTTGAATAAAGTATTTAATTGCACACATGCATAATTAATCAACAAAAACGACTATATACATTTAAAATAAGAATACATTTTCATTTTAAACATTTTCTTTCCAACTTTAACACATTAAACAGCTTTTAACAGCTCAAGCAAAAAATGATAAATGCACACTTTTGCTCATTACCTCTATTTTGCTTTGCATGCAAACATATTTACCAGTATTTATCCAGTTTATTTACTGTGCATATATCTAGCCAACCCATGCTCGTGAAAAATATGTACCTGTGGCGAGATTTTTTGCAAAAAACTGATTACATTTTTTTTAAATGCTTTACAGAAGATTTGAAGTGAAATGTCTTGTGAATAGTACTGAAAAGCATGCTCAGTTTTTGTAGACGAGGACAAAAACAACTTTGGCAACATTTATTCAGTTGATTCATGCATGTACAGTATCATGGCAGTTAGGAAAACAAATACATAATAGAAAGAGATAAAATCTTAATCCTTTTTTTGTTTTTGAAAGTAACACCTACGTTTAAACCCAACCCTTAAATGGTTAGTTCACACAAATATGAAAATTTTATAATTAATTAATTCCCGTAATGTCATTCCAAATCCCTGAGACCTTTGTACATCTTCAGAACACAAAATAACATAATGGACAGCACTCTGATCCTCTACAGTCCCTGCTCATTCAACATCCAGGATTGTACCAAAAACATCCCTAAAACAGACCACATGCTTTCTGTGGTTCAATCGTAATTTTATGTAGCTACAAACTACTATGCACACAAAAAACAAAAGGATTGACATTTTTATAGTTTCTTTGCTTCAGTGTGCTTGGTCACTCTGCTGATGTATACTGGTGTATGCCGGGCATACTTCCTCTATTCAAACTGCCGCTGAAGAGTAGAAACTGTTGTAGAATATCATCTTTTTTATAATGTGCGCACATAAGTGTTGCTTTAGTTACATAAAATTAGTATTGAATGACCGAAGATGCATGTACTTTAAACTGATGCTGTATATGGAGGATCGGAGAGCTCTAGCATTTCATCTAAAATATTTTTAATTGTGTTATAAAGATGATTGAAGGTCTCAGGTGTTTGAATGTCATGAAGGTGAGTTATTAATAACGTAATTTTCAATTTCAGGTGACCTAACCCTTTAACTCAGGCGTCACCAATCTCGATCCTAGAGGGCCAGTGTCCCTGCCGAGTTTAGCTCAACACACCTGCCTGGAAATTTCAAGTATACATAGTAAGAGCTTGATAAGCCTGTTCATGTCTGTTGAGCTAAACCAAAGTTCCTTTAAGGCAAGTCATTTCATTCTAAATCATTGTCACACAAAATCTGCAGAAACTCACGTCTGGTCCGAGAATTGTCATTCTATAGCGATCGCTGATTGTTTCCTGTAGTAGAAGGCAGGCTTTATTCGCCATATAACGATCACTGATTGGCTCCTGTTCTAGAAGGCGGGGCTTCACTCGCCATATTGACAGTTACACTTTTCCCCATTCAAAAGTATACAAGTGACATGTCTTGTGTATTCTTTAGGCTGTGTCCAAAACTGCCTACTACTCAGTAGGTACTGCATTTGAACTTAAATGTACTACTCGGCTTTTAGAAAAGTGTGTTCTATACAGTATGAATGTAAGAAGTATTAATGGAATTTAGATGTACTACATCTGCCATTTTGTCATTGTCACGTGACCTACCTGTGTCAGTTGCGTCGCTTCACTCCCACTCATGAATTCTCTCGCAGGGCATCATGGGATAGTGCAGCGTGCATGGGATGCGCACTTCAGAATCTCGCCGGAAGTAGTAAGTCATCCGGGTGCTTCTCGCATACTGATTTTCAAATTCTATGAATTCTGACATACTACTCAGCTCACATACTGATTTTAGCATACTGTATAGTATGGAAGTATGCGGTTTTCGGACGCAGCCATAGTCTTTAGCTAATATCTGCTGGACAACAACCCTACAGGAACAAGTTCAGTGACCCCTGCTTTAACCCAACCAACTGAGAAAGAATTTTTCAATCAAAATACACTTGCTGACATAATTGACCTTGTTATGACTTTTTTAATGTACAAGGTAAGCTGACAATGAACTTTAACTTGCTGGAAAATCATGCACTATGGTAAAAGATTTTCAACTCTACTCAACCTGTAATTAGTATTAGTATAAGTTGTACAAATAAAAGATCTGGGTGTTACATTAGACATCAACTTAACTTTTGAAAACCATATCTCCTATGTAACAAAAACACCCTTATTTGACCTTATAAATATCGCTAAGCTAAAAAAGCATGCTATCTATCTCAATTGCAGAAAAGCTGGTTCATGCTTTTATGACCACTAGATTACTGTAATAAACTTCAGTTAGTGAAAAATGCAGCTGCCAGGTCAGGAAATTATAATCATATCAGCCAACTTTTATCTTTCATACACTGACTGCCTGTTAAGTTCTGTATTGACTAATAAACTATTGCTTCTTACCAAAAAGCTTTAAAAAGTCTAACTCCCAACCTTCTATATCACTACAATCAAACCTGATCTTTAAGATCTCAAAACTTAGAGCTTCAGATAGTACTCGAAATAGCAAAGTCCACTAAAGGAGGTCGAGCCTTCTCATATATAGCTCCTAAACTTCAGAATAGCCTTCCTGATAATGTCCGAGGCTCAGACACACTCTCTCATTTCAAAACTAGATTAATGACCTATCTTTTTCAGTAAAGCTTATACACAATATATTACATAATTGTAGGATGCATGAGTGTGCTCCATGCAGGTGAGTGGGCTTGACAAATCTCCCATTGAACATACTCTGGTTTGTGCAAGTAAAATTAATAAAAATAGTTTCACTGACTCTAGTTTTCATTTCAACTCTAAAGTGTATAAATTTACGTTAGTTTTGGGTGTTTTGCAGAAAGGCACAGGAAACAGGACCAAAATATTAAATAGGGAATTACAGAAATGGCTACCAAAAAACTGCTTACCAGAAAGAGTCTTTATTAAAAATGAAAAATGAAAAGAGACTACTGGATGAATAAGTGACATTTGCATGCATCCATTTAAACCAATGTGTGTTGTTTCTTGATATTGATGTAATGTAAATGCATTCACTTAAAGTTCTGCTGAAAATGCTTTTTGAGATCAATGGCTTACTGCATGTACAGAGAAAAACTGCAAGGAAATATCTTTAAGTTTGGTCTGTTTGTCTTCCAGAACTATTGAGCGGTTCCAAGAGCCTTTAAATACACCTTTTTATGGTACTTTTTTGAGACTTCAATTTTCAACAATCCAGTCTGAAAACTCTTTCCTCGAAATGGTCTTTGTCAAACTGAGGTCATTGCTGTGGCTATCGGTGTGGAAATCTGCTTTGAGTAATCGCTGCATTGAAAAACGCACAAAACATTTTTGCGAAATTCACTTGTGTGAAATTAATGTCATGTCCGTATGATTTAATTCACTCATATCACCCATCTGTCTTCTCTGGCATTTATATTCAAATCTTATTTCATCAATTTCTTAATTTATTATCAAAAGTCAGTTTTTTTTGCTCTTTCTCTTTTTGCACTTCCACTATCTCCTGGACCATCTCATTCACTGCCTACACACACACACACACACACATACACGCACATGCACGCACGGACAGTATGATTGAAATCTGCTCTTCAATCTCTTCTCCTGCCCTTGGGACTGAGAGAGGACAGGATAGTGCAGAGAGGTCAGGAAATTACTAACTATTTTATGAAAATGTCTGTTCCGTCTTTTCTTTCCTCTATATTAAATTTCTGGCCACTGAATGGAGGAATACAGCTGGATTTGCAGGTGTGAAAGAAGCTCTTCAAAGTAACTGAATTTGCTCTATTTTCTGAGAATGGTAAACGGAAAACAGAGCACATTCGATTTTTGGTTTATTTTCATTTTTCTGGTGAACCATTATAGGCAGAACATCAAGTTCTGCGTTTATGTTTTAGTCAAGATAAGCAAGATGCATTTACCTCACAAGCAAAATTGTTAGATACAACTTTTTTGTATGGCTTTTAAATGCATAATTGCAAGACATTCAAAACAGTAACTTATACTGATCACCTAAAATGATAAACTTAATAATTTTGCCAGTTAATTCATTTTCATTGCTTATTAAATGTCTTTTGTAAACTTTTCTCTTCATTTTAAAAGAAGCTTTGTTATCTATTTATTATCTTATATTTCTTTCCTTCGTTGATGCAGATGTTTACTGTTTTTCTTTATAATTGGCCTTAATTCCTCATACCTCAGACTTAAAACCTCCAACTCCATCTCTGTAAAGTGCGTTGCCCTTTTTTCTCACCGTGACTTTCTATGGTGACTCGTGAATTCTGCGATCTACTAAAAATGCCTTCAGGTATGCGTCGTGCGCGCACATTAACCCGCGGTTGGCTTCAGGAGGTTGATTTAACTAACTCTTATCAGCTGTTTTGGAACCGACATACTAGCCTGATCTCATGAGGAAATGTAAGTATTTTTTACGTTTTGTCAGTTTAGTGGCTAATTCATACAAATTCGTATGAGTTCAGTCGTACGGAAATGTACAATTTTAAAAAAGAGGCGTGGCACCTAACCCCACCCCTAACCCCAACCATCATTGGGTGATGAGCAAATCATACTAATTTGTACAAATTAGATTGTACAAATTAATACAAATTAGCCACTAAACCAAAAAGTTAAGAATTGTTGTGAGATTGTGTTGGACATACTCACGGTAAGCAGGTTTTGAGTTGATCCACCGAGAATTCAGCGTTTAGCAGATGGTAAGTTAACACAGCTTTCTGGAATACCCCCCTGGCCTGGCTGTGATATTATCACTCAAAATTGCAGCACAGCTTATGAGAACCAGCTTCATGTAGTGTCGTCCCATAGAACACTTAATGTTTGTTTACTACGCGGAAATTCAAACCACTTCCCAGATGACATTTGTCGGTTGTCAAATTAGGGAAATAAATGTCCAAACTACCAAATAATACCTGCCATGAGTATAACTGCTTTCACCATAGGCAGGTGGCATGATCACTCTTGTCGAAGAATTTTGCTTTCACAATCCAAAATAAACAAAGTAATCCAACATGAGTGACTATAAGCTCATCCCTTCCACTACGTGAGCAAAGCTGCGGTTGTTGAGTGCGTGAAGTGTCCCACATTCCACTTTTTTTTTTTTACGGTAGAATAAGTGCATCATCCAGGTATTTAAAGTGTACTTACTATTTTTAGAGTTTTCAGTGTGAACACATTACAAAATAGTGTAAAATAGTGCATAAGTATGCAATTTGGGATGCACCTACTTTTTACAAATGTGTCATCACAAATAGAAATGACAACCTCAAGACATACAATGCAAGCTATACACTTGAGTTTTGACTTTTAGAGGTGACAGTTTGCAACAATGATCAATAAGTCTCATTCTATAGATTTTTTTTTCACATTTTTTGCAAGCATCACTGCTCACTTACCCACCATGGAAAAAACAACAGCATTACTTCTCCTTGACCAAGTTCCTGTAGTTTACCTCAACAGAAGATGTTGTTTTAGTAAAGTGTGGACAGGGAGTCCCTCAGAGAAACCCCTCTGGACACAGGTCTGACCTGAGAAGCAAAGCCTATAAATGAAGCTCACAGCACAATAACAACACATGGATTTACTTCTCTAGATAACACATCTGCTGTAACATGAATTATAACACGCAGAAAGCTTTTAGTGTGTGCAAACTTTGTACAAATATTGTCTCTGCAGACAAACTACGATAGAATGCAGACAGAAATTAGTTTCATATTAAGGTTGTCAGGTGAAATTCCCTTTTTAAATCACAGCAATGCCTCTGCTTCTCTGTGTGAAGTGGCTCTGTCCAATTTCCCCCCATTTATTATGTAGCTTTTGTTATTTGACTGATAAAATGGTGCCTTCTGAGACTTATTTTGTGACACTGGATGTCTTTTTTATTTCTTCATTTAGTTTAGTATCTATTTTAATGATTTGCAGCAAGGATTTTCTGGGACACCAAAGGCATTGTTGAGATTTCAACAGAAAATTTGATAGAAAAAAAAAAAGAATACATTTATAAAATCATTCTAATATCAACCAAATTTTCTTAACCATGATCTTCACTGCATTTATTGTGTTGCAGTAGATATTGTTGCACTTAGATTTTTTTTATTTAGTTTTGGCTCGCAAGAATGTGAATATGTTACTCTGTTGAATTACAAAACATCCACACTTAGTTTAGCGAGAAGTATATCTATATTTGCAAGTGTTCCTCTGTCCTTGCTTTCAAATTCTGTTTAAATTCATGAATGGTTTGTGCTTTTGTTGTATCTTTCAATAGAGGTTTTTCCTTAGCGTTCTGGCCTTTATCTTGCAGGCTGTGGATGGTAAGAGAATATTGTACAAGACCGATGTAAGTAGCTCTGCAAAAAGTCCTGAAACAGTGTATTGTTAAAAGTATTGAGCTGAAGTGAAAATGTTTCTGTTCTAGTTTGTTTCTATTTATGTCCAAAAGCACTACATATGATCCAATCAGCAAAGACTTGGGTGAGAAAAGAAATCAGAACAAAAAATAACAAGCAGAAGAGGGAAAGAGGGAAAAAGAGCACCAAAAAAAAAAACAACCAAAGAGCACTTTCAGTGTATAACATACAGGAATATTTTTTTTTATAGTCAATACATAGTTATGCATACTGCACTGAAAATGATAACCTAGAAAAATAACACATTTGAGATCTCTTACAAAAAGAACCATCTAATAAAACATCAAAAATGCCACATAAGACTACTTTGGTAGTTGTGTAGACCTACAATACCTGACAAAAGTCTTGTCGCTGAACCCAACAAACAATAACTTGACTGGGGGTATGCGAGAGATCTGCAGAATGGATGGCAACATCAACAGCCTGAGGTATCAAGACATTTGTGCTGCCCATTATATTACAAACCACAGGAGAGGGCAAATTCTTCAGCAGGATAGCGCTCCTCATACTTCAGCCTCCACATCAAAGTTCCTGAAAGCAAAGAAGGTCAAGGTGCTCCAGGATTGGCCAGCCCAGTCACCAGATATGAACATTATTGAGCATGCCTGGACTAAGATGAAGGTGGAGGCATTGAAGATGAATCCAAAGAATCTTGATGAACTCTGGGAGTCCTGCAAGAACACTTTCTTTGCCATTTCCAGATGACTTTATTAATAAGTTGCAGAGATGTACCATGACTTTAGTTTCTACACTGTACATTATTTCTGTTAAGTGACAAGACTTTTGTCTAAGTAAAGTCAGACCTCACTGTGCTAATTAAATAATTAAAAATCAAGGCATGATAATATTTTATTCAGGTAAAATAAGCGTAATCTAGAGGCCTTTACCTTTCATATAAGCCACTTCTTATACCAAATGATCCACTAGAAGTCAAGTTATTGTTTGTTGTTTCAGGTAGTATATGGGTAACGCTTTATTTTGATGGTCCATTTGAGTATTAGTAGACTGTCTGCTTAATATCTGTTGATACTGCTCCTTCAACAGACATATAACTGACTATAAGACACTTTGCAAGTGCATGTCAACTTACACAAAGCCTAACCCCAACCTAACAGTCTACTTATAATCTAATAAGACTTAGTCGACATGTACATGCAATGTAACTTATATTCAACTAACGGACCATCAAAATAAAGTGTGACCAGTATATGTTGTTCTTATGGTATATTTTACCACAGGATTTCATTGTACTGTACAGAACATGGTATCACTGTAATATGCTTATGGTAATGTGTGGTGTTACTTTCACATTTATGTAGTATTTTCCAAAGGATTTGGTTTTTAGAAACAGCTTATGGCATCTAATGGTAAATTCTCAGGATACTGGTTCATGCGGCTTCCAATGAGTCGATGTGTTTCAATAGGTATGTATTGTACTATGCTGTGGTAACCTTGTCATATTTTGCTCAGCTCATTCGTTATGTGGTAAATCTACGTACCACAGGTATACCAATGGACATTTTTGTTAGGGGTTGTCAGTCATAACAGATTTGGCTCCTCTTTGAAATTTCACATTTTCAATTTCTTAACTTGTCTGTCTCTTTTTCATCTTTCTTATCACAAAACACGACACACAATGAAAACACAGTATTGATCGAACAGCATCCATCCTCCACTTGTTGATGTCATTGAATGCTTGAAGTCTGTGTTGGCTGGCTTACATCACTTCAGATATTCTGGTGACACTGTGAAAGTAACCAGGAAAATGATTGGTTCTGGCCTGGCGGCTAGTAACAATGAGTAAATACTTGTAACTACAGTGCAGTAGTGCAAAATATTGGTTTTATGGTTAAAACAGTTTGTAAATGGGGCAGTGCCAACGTTTAACTCATTAAAATGCGTCTTTTTGGCAGAGAATAGGTCCAATTATTTGTTTAAAACATTAAAATATATATGTATGATATGTAATCTGACAATATTACAAGGGTTGGGAGTTTTTGGACTTTTCAGGCTCTGTTTCAACCTAACGGTTCCAGTTTCATTACAAATATTAAATAAATAAATTAAATATAAACATAAGGAAGAATAAAACATTGAAACCAGTATGAAATGCATAAACTTGGATTATCAAAGCTACAAACGTTATCTCTTCTATAAAACTCTTAGCCCTCTCTCCTCATTGCACTTTAAAAAGGTCATATGCCATATAAAGGTCATATATGCCTTGACTGTCTCTGGTGCGGAAGCTTTTTACTGTTCAGATTGGCATATTTGTTGTCTTTATCATGCTTGATATAACATAAAAAGGTGCTTTGAAAGTCCTTGAATCCTTGTCCTTGGTGTTGATGAAAGAGTGGGAATCAGGTGCATGGACAAATCAATTAGCTTTTCATGTCACTAGTCTTAAATGTGCAAATTCTTTGGCTAGCAAATGCATAAAAGTGACCAGCTGGATATAAACTGATGCAAATAGAAGGTAACACTTGTAACGTTAAATGTTTGGACCTGACATGTGCATATTTCGTCCCACTGTTAAACCCGCTTAATTGATGTAGTACTGATGTTAGCATCCTCTCAACCTTGATGGCAAAGTGGTGGTGTGTGGCGAGAGGGCGTGGCCGAGAGCCGTGGGAGCGAAACGAGGCCCACCACAGATGAGATACACCTGTGGCGCGCACCTGCCTTCAATCCCACGGAAGGAGCTCTGGACTATAAGAGGAGGAACGATGGCAGAGGACAGGGAGAGAGGACCGGGCCCGAACATATTGTTTTACTTTTGCTTTCAGTTTGACGGCAGTCTCCGTGAGGAGTGCCGGGGCGGCCTGAGGCTGGCGAGGAAGGATCTACCTGCTGCCGTCTCCCAGCATGGGGAGGAGCAGGGGACGCGGGGCTCCCCACCGGATGGGAAAGAGCTGAAGGGAGCCATCCCAGAAAGCCCGGGGGGAGTCGCCGCGATCCGCCATGACGCCGAAGCCTTCGTCCTCCACCGAAGCGGGAGCGGAGCAGGAGACCAGAAATGCCGCCAGCCAGTCAGGAGAACCGCCGCCGGGCACCAGAAGACGGACGGGTGGATAGATTCCTCCACAGGGCTCCCAGCATGTCGTCACTTCTCTCAGTTGGTTGAGGACCGAGTGGCAGCGTGTCTGGAGAACCGAACCCCAATTTTTTTTTTTCCTCTCTCCCCTCTCTGTCTATCTGTCTACTCTGTCTTTCCTCCTTTTTTCTCCATCTCCTTTTCTCTCGGCCCGTCTCATATAGGCTCGCGGGTGCTGTGGCGCCAAATCTCCCCCCGGAGTATGCACAGCCACGGGGTGCCCCCGGCCTGTGAGGGGAGATGGGGGTATGTGGCGAGGGGGCGTGGCCGAGAGCCATGGGAGCGAAACGAGGCCCGCCACAGATGAGATGCACCTGTGGCGCGCACCTGCCTTCAATCCCACGGAAGGAGCTCTGGACTATAAGAGGAGGAACGATGGCAGAGGACAGAGAGAGAGGACCGGGCCCGGACATGTATTACTTTTGCTTTCAGTTTGACGGCAGTCTCCGTGAGGAGCTGTCGTCCGTTTGTTTTGATTTAGATGGCAGTCTCCGTGAGGAGCTGCCGTCCCTTTTATTAATAAATATTTATTTAAAACCGCGTCGGTTTTCCGCCTCCTTCTTCCCGGCGGCCAGGTGGCCGTAACTTCATTACATGGTGTTTGCTCTCTATTAATTAAATTACATTACATGAAGTGTAGTGTTGTGTACTGAATACACACACTGATGGTTTAAATCCATCAGAAGTCTCTCTTACTGTGCAGCGTTGCAGTATCATGTGTCAAAACAGACTCTAGAAGGCATCATTGATTTGGCCTCCAAAGGTCAGTCTTGTGGTGTACGATGACAGCAGATCTTTCTCAGTTGTTCCAGCAATAAACCCAACCCTGAAAAACTATATGTATGTATTGTTTAGCTGATTGTTCCTGTTTTCAGTTTGATAAAAACCAGTGGAGCAAAGTGGTGGTCATATTTATTTCATTTAATCCTTGTTTGTTACATTGTTAAAATGTCAGATTTTGTTAACACTTTACAATAACAGTACATTAATAATGATGTACTAACACACCGTTAACAATTTCCTTTAGAATCTACAGTAACTTACTGGCAGGGTACTGTAAATCAATTACAGCAAAAATAATAAATTTACATAGATATTTACATTAGATGTCGCCTGCCCTGTTGTTGTCTATTGGAAGGAATGCGTCAATAGAGCCGCCATTTTAGTACAGGGTAGCGCTCCCTTGAAATGAATGTGGGACCAAGCTGTAGTGGAGGACTGTGGCCATCCAGAGCCAGAGATATACACATATATCTATGATCGTGAGTTTTCCCGGTGGTCAGTACTCAAATGTTTTTTTTTATTACGAAAATTATAATTTTACATCACTTTTCTATATTCATGGATCTATATTTACACATCTACACATGTTTGTGTGCATGTACATGTATTATCCTCCCTCCTGTTAGATTTGATCTAATCCGTGTCCTGAAACACACCCCCTCTCCTGCTTGACTTCTCATTCTGATGGAGGGAGCGATTCGTTTGTGAATGAATCTCCGTTATGAACGACATGTTCACTTAGCCGACAATAATACAAGTTTCTGACACCGCAGCATCTTGTCATATTTCTTTTGCATTGTTTGCTTATTTTATTCAACAAAACTAGCCCAGTATTTAGTGCAAGTTGCTGCTACTTTGCTTTAAAGTGAATGCAGTAAGTGTCTGTATTATCATCAATATCGTTAATTATTGAGCACAAATGTTCATAACATAAAAGCGTAAAAAACAAAATCTTATCTATGAAATGTTTTGCCTTTGTGCTTTGTTTTCTTTGTTTGCTCGTTACTATACCCTAACACAGCGCTAAAGTCCAGCATCTTCACGTTGGCACACGGTCTTGACAAGTGCGGTTGAATGACATTTGTGCTGGGAGCACTGTACAAATGTGGCGGCGCTATTGACGCATGCTCAGGGTCCGTATGCGATATTTAGTGTATATATCTATGCTGAATTTATACTTACAGTACCATTTATCTTGCTGTATTTGCCAAATTTTATGAATATCTTTACTGTAAAATATATAGTCATTTTCACAAAGCAACTTTAAAATACAGTAACATACTGCATAACTGTCCTACAGTAAAATAAAGTACATATTACATTTAAGAATTGTGTAATAAAAAAAGTGCACAGTATGTTAATTAAACATTTTTATGAACTAATGACGAGTTAAGGCATATGCTAATCATGAACTAACTGTAACTACAACATGAGTCACACTACCTTAATTACTTGTTAGTATACAGTACGTTTTTTAATTAATGTAATATTTTAGTTTTAGCTAAGTGTAACTAACATGAACTTATGACCTGTTCGTGTATCTTTATGCCATGACTTTACTCAAAGGGGCACATTAACTCATTTTTAACTACACATCAACTCTAAAACAGATTTTGATGTTTTTTTTATCATATTATTGTTGTAAAAATAGACTTAAAATTTCACAGAAATATCACAATAACAGTTGACAAATAATTAATGAACTATTGGTCTATTTTAAAGTGTGAAAAATAATGAAATGCCTCAATGCTTTCAAGAGTTTCCCACCACAAGAAGTGACATTGCTTTTTTATCAGTGCTTTAACACAGGGGTTCCCAAAGTGGGGGTTGTGAAATAATGATGGGGTCACTGGTGATTTCCAAAAATATCATATATGTTTTTAAACTATTACAATTACCATATTTTATGCATAACTTGCAGGAGATAAAAATAGTATGTGAAATAACAACATGCAAATAAAAAGCCATCAGCCTTTCAATTATTTTTCCATTGGATTGCAACCCTTGGGTTGTTATGCTAGATTAATGACAAAGCAATAATGTTAGTTGCAGCAGATTGATTTTGCGGCACAATGTAAAACTTTGACACCTTTATGGCACTCATGTACATTAAAAAGAAAGGCCACGAATGAACATTGTCACGATCACCAGTGATCTAACCTTCATAGGTCGCTGAAGAACATTCTTATTTTCATGTTTGTTATACTGTGTGTGAACATTACAACGCATTTCCCTTGCCTTGTGTTGTCATACTGACCTTTGCTTTGTTTTGTTTGTTTTACGTTATCTGCTGCCTGCTTTTGACCATCCACCTGTTTTTGACCAAGCCTCTGGATTTGCCTGTATACATCTGTTTGCTCCTATGTTGACTGTTGCTTGCCTGACCATTCTCTGCATAATAGACTAAGGCTCAGCCATAAATGGATTCAGTGGGTATCAAAGTTATGCGTCTTCGTCAGGAAGCCCAATCAATCGAGGAATATGTGGAGGAATTCATCAAACTGGCACATCTAACATGAGTGAGTTATGCCTGCTGATATTCTTCCATGGAGGGTTAACTGATTACAGCCAGAGCTTCAAGAGTTGCCAGATACCCTTCCTGAGTCCCCAGAGAGGGCGTCAGATTCGCTTGAATCTTCCGAATGACGGGCGCCAGATCCTCTTGAATCTCCCAAATGGCGAGTGCCAGATCATCCCAAATCCCTCAAACCGGGGTGTGTGTGTGCGGGGGTCCTCCCGAATGGGCACCAGATCCTCCTGAATCCCTCAAATGGCGTGCGCCAGATTCTGCTTAATCCCTCAAAAGGCCAGAGCTGCCACCTGAGTCCCAGGAATGGCCAGAGCCTCCACCTGAGATACACGTATGGTAGCTATTGCCATGTGACTTACCAGTGCTGCCAGAGCTGTGTGACTTTCTAGAGCCGCCAGAGCCGTGTGACTTCCCAGAGCCACAAGAGCCATGTGACCTCTCAGAACCGTGTGACCTCCCATAGCCACCAGAGCCATGTGACCTCCCAGATCCCCCAGAGCCGTGTATCCTCCCAGAGCCACCAGTGCCACCGGAACCGTGTGCTGTAAACATTGTGCTCACCATTCTCATTAAGTGAGGGTAATATTAAATTAAACGAATGTAATGACTACAAAAAACTATAAGCTGTTAGACTGTTGCACTTTTCTTGTGTTGTCAACTTAATTATTAGCTGATGATAGAAACTCACTGTTTCATTGCATTGCTCCCGTTACGCTGAGCTTGTTTATATAGTTCCTTTTGGTGTGTGCACTGTTGTGTGCAATGTTTGCATGTCTAACCTACGAGGATATTGGGGGGAGTGACAAATTGTTATTTTGGGGGTCGCGAAAAGTTTGGGAGCCCCTGCTTGAACAGATGTAATAGAGTTGACCTGAATAAAGAGACAGACATAAAATGATTTAACATAACAGAAATTACAAAGACTACAAAAAATATGTTTTATGCAAACGTTTATTTTTATTAATAGAGTAAACACACACACACACACACACACACACACAAAAAACAAATCAGACACAAATATTTCATGATAATTGAAGCTGAATGTATGATTTAGGATGCAGTAACCGTGACAAAAATGGTGTAGTAGGAGTCTTTAAATTAATATTTTTAAGAAAAAAGGTCCCTAAATATTAGGGGTGTAACGGATCACAAATCTGCGGTTCGGATCACACTATGTTTTTTTTTTGTCATGGATCGGACCATTTTTCGGATCAGCAAAAAAGTGAGACAAATGTCATTTGCTTTCCATTTATATTAAAATTACTGCAAAAAACATTGCTTTTAACAAACAAAACTTAGAACCTGTAATGTTAATAAAAATAACAATCAAGAAAGAACCAGCTGAAAAAAGAAAAGTGTTCAATATGATCTTTGCTACTGTTGCTGATAATGTTAAATATAGAAATCTAACATCTTGTACAACAGATCATATTGATCTTCAATTAATGATTTAACAATTCACACATGAAACTTCATGTTTTATTATACTGTAGGTGTATTATTTTTAAAAAACTAGTCAGTGACATCATTTTGATGGTTGTTTGTCGCCATCTGTTGGTTACACAATGTAAATGCTTTTACCAGCGTCAAAAATTCACCAGTGTCATGTTTCAATAAACAGTGATTTTAATCTTTACCATAAACATCAGTGTTTATATTTGAACTATAAACTGTTCTCCCAGCACTTATGTGTGATTTAATAGTTTGTAACTCACTGAAACAGTGTAAAAACTGAATCTCTCTCGATGCAGATTTGAATGCAGCGCTTTGAAGGATTAATAAACATGTAAATCATTATCATTTATCGTTCATGTTGCACAGGTTTGAATTGAGATCACAATCTTTTAATGTTTAATTGTGCAGCTTTACACTGAATGCTTTAAAGGGCACCTAGGTTACCACTTTTTCCAGATTTAATATAAGTCTTTTTTTGCCTCCAGAATGTGTCTATAAAGTTTCATCTCAAAACACCCATCAGATTTTTTATTATACCTTTTATAAGTTTCTGATTTGTAGCATTTAGCATAAGCTAGCGGTTTTTGTGTACTGCGCCTTTAAGGCTAGTCCTTCACGCCCACCGTTTCCAAGTGCCTGGCAGCGGCTCCCTCGGCTGCGTCAGACAACAGACAAACACGAAGGAATAAGATCTCACGTAACGTTTGTGAGGAAAAACTACAGTAAGAATCTTACCAATAAGTATTTGATGCATGTTGTGGAGTTGCAAGGATGAGTCACACACAATGTCGTTACAAAGTTCACGCACACACACACACACACTCAGTGCTGACAGGCACACACACAGACAGCGCACGTTTAGCTTTGCACTGTTTTTGCACGCAAATGTGACAGGATACAGGTTAATCTCCACTGCTGTATGGATATCTGTTATGTTAATGTACAAAATAAACCTGATTTAACGTCCACAAACCGGGATTGAAGCGTCTTTTATAATTGTTCTGACACGCGGCTGTGCTGATGAAGTAAACCGCTGTAATTCATTACACACATGCACTGTTTTAAAACATTTTAAACTTGTAAAACTCACTCTTGATCACATTTGATGATGATCCTAGCAAACTGAACAGACTTTTATTTACGGTTGCTTAGTTAGCACACGTCCTGGTCCTGTGTCTGGTTGACATGATTATACACGTTACTACGTAGACATGTTAATACACAGCTGTTAATCAATTCGGTGGGCGGGGAAACCGCACTCCTACGTCAAGTTGCGGTCGGTCTGAAAACCACTCCAATTGGTCCACCGTTTTTATGTTGTTAAATTGAAATAAAAAAGGACTGAGTGTGTTTATATCACCCCAATATGACGATCTATACACCATACATACACATATGTCTGTCCAAACAGCTTGAAAAGTAGATTTTTCACCATAGGTGCCCTTAAATGCAGGCTTAACAAGCAGTGATAGAAAACACATTAAATTAATAGCCTTTTCTAAAATAGAAAGCATTTAGGAAGGTCCCACCACAACTAATTTTTCCCGTCATCATTATATCTTACAGAAAAGCCAAAATACTTTTATGGAGGCGATCTCTCTGCAATGGTTATAAATGTTGGAATTACAGACAATTTTAAAATAAATTATTAATCCGCAGGTCTCGTGCGTTCCGAACCGTGAGTTGTGATCCATACGGATCACGGATCAACAGTGATCTGTTTTACCCTTACTAAATATACACCCAACCATTATTTTTAGAACTTGATGCTATTATAACTCTATGACTACCGTTCTTGTTCTTTGAAAAAACAATTGTAGATTAATCTAAGATTGTAGAGGCAAAATGTACCTGTAATTCTAGAATCACCCTATGCGTGAACATTTAGTTCTGTTTATGGATTTATAAAATCATAAAGAATGTGTTTGTGTTTCAGTTGAACCACACCAGAGTTCAAGACTTTTAGCAGTCTCAGCTCACTTGATTGATGTGCATCAAGGTTTCACATATTAAAATAAGCTGCAAAAACAGAGCAGTCACTTAAAAGTCCATTTTAATTAAACATACCAAATGTTAACCCACGACTACAGATCCACTGACAAGCTATTACACCTCGAAAAGAGTTTGCGTATTTTATTCTGGGAGTGTATTTGAAACTCCTGGCATCAAATTGTTTTAAAATCTTTTCATTAACACACACTGTTAAAATTCCACACCATTCATTCATGTTGTCCCTACACAGGCGGCACAGTGGCTCAGTGGTTAGCACTGTTGCCTTACAGCAAGAAGGTTGCTGGTTTGAGTCCCAGCTGGGCCAGTTGGCATTTCTGTGTGGAGTTTGCATGTTCTCCTCGTGTTGGCATGGGTTTCCTCCGGGTGCTCCAGTTTAATCCACAGACCAAATCCATGCACTAAATCGGCCATATTTATTTAGTCATTTATCTATTGGATAAACACATTTGGATTTATTTGCATTATTATACAGTGTATTTATTTGCATTATTAGCAATAAAATTATTTTTTCTATTAAAAAAAATATTTTCTATTAAAAACATTTTTATATAAAGTTTCTCAACATTACACTCAAAATTCAAAAAGGTTTTTATTTGTTTAATTGGTATCCTAGTGTTTGGCTTATTTGTAACACCCCGTTACCACTAACCAAGCTGTGTGTCACTGTGTGTTTCTTACATCTTTCAAAACGGTTCCATCTTTTAGCCTAGAAGACGTTAATCACAACAATGTAAGATTTTATGTTCATGCTTTCACAGATTTTTAAAAAATATATATAAATTGACTATAATAAAAATACTTTCTCCTGTGTTTCTCATCCAAATTTCGTGGAACTTTTTCAATAACTGGCAGGAAGACATCTGACGACACGGTGTTGAAAACCTTGGAAGCATGCCATGGTTAACCCTGAGTAAACACCTTAAAACTCTGTTACATTTTACCCCTCGCTCCTCTAGTTGGCGGTTTATTCCGCTGTAGTGACCCCTAATAAATAGGGGACTTGTCACAATCATCAGCGATCCAATCCTTGCAGATCGCTGGTAAAAACACAGATTGCTAAAGAACTACAAATCCACCGTTAGATGGACTACACATCCAGTCATGCACCACACACACACACACACCTGTTCTGGATCACGATTAATTACACTTACACAGCTGGAAGCTGCTCAAAGACTGATTACAAGGACTATTTAAACTAACCCAGGCTTTGTTTTTGCAAATCCGCGAAAGGCTGCTGTGTGCGCTTTCACATCTCAAATTTATTTTACGAGTGCCGTTTGCGCCCGCTGTTCTCACGTAAACCCACCAGAGGCCGCTGTCGACTGATTGTCTTTCTGACTGCCTGACTGAATGGCCGGCCAGCCAATAGACTGACTGACCCACCCTCCTCCTTCCCTAAACCCAACCAATTTTATCAATTGACCCGCCCACCCACTTACTTTACTTTATCACGTTTTTGGATTTAACGCATTCTCACCCTGTTATTTATTTGTTCAGTTAATTTTTTGGATTCTGTTTTTGTCTTACCTGATTGCTGAAACCACTCTTCCCCGGACTCGAACCCCATCGTCGTGGTCAACTCCTCTCTGCGTCTCAAGTCCACCGACGTAACATGACGAGCTAACAGGACAAACTGGTTGCAGCGGGAAAACCCTCCACACGTAGGTGAGTGGTCAACTGGTGAGCGTGAAAAGGAACGGCGTCATACCGCCCCATAGCTTTCGTTTAAAAAAACGAAATGAAGCCATAAGTACCTCCGGCTACATAATTTGCGGTCTCCAGAAACGTCCACAGGACTACGTTTTCAGAATGAGCCTGGGTTGATTTAAACAGCACACACACACAAACACGCGTCGATGCAAGGCAAATGCTTGCCTTGCCTTGTTTCTGACCTTTTTTATTTGTTTTTTACGTTGCTTGCTGTCTGACTTTTGACCATCCTCCTGTTTTATGACCACGAGTCTGGTTTGCCTGGTATACATCTGTTTGCCCCTGTGTTGACCATTGCTTGCCTGACCATTCTCTGCATAATAACCCTGCATTTGGATTCGCACCTTCCTTGTCAGCGTCCCCTTCACATTACAGGACTAAGCCGAATGAAAATTAATGAATGTCCCAATACAAATACATTAGTTTAACTAAATTATTTTGACAAATTTACAAAGAATTGAACCTAAAATTGAGTTGTTTCAGCTTATTTTAAAAACTTAGTTTGAACATGCAGCAAAAATCTATTTCTTTTTCGAGTGCAAATGTTTATTTGTAAATATCAGCACTTTCAGAAAACACTCATGGTCATTAAAATAATAGCAGTGAACTATATAGTTTGATATAATTTAACTAGTTAAGTTGCTGAGAGAAACGCACTCTTGCATTGCATTGTTCACATTACACTTGCTTTACAAACCTGTTGTTCTACCTCCTGTTGTTGTTGTTGCTACACTCCAAATCCCATCATAGCCCATCTGCTCTATTACCCTCCATTTGGATGTCCATCTTGGTCTTCCATTTAGAGTCTCCATTTTCTGGCAAAATGGGTTTGTTGCCTTGTGCTATAGCCGGTCAGAGTAATTATACTTAGCAGCCGCATGGCTCGCTGATCGCACTTCACATGCGATCGGGGACCCCTAATCTGTGCAGACCAATGTGACGGAAAACTTCTGCAAGGGCACAAAACAGGAAGCAAATATTACTGTGTGCCTGAGCCGCTGCCAACATGAGCAAGAACTTAATTTGGGCTGTAAAATCTACTTGTTGGTATAAGCTGCTTTCTCGCTTCTCGGCTCAGGCTTGCATTGTTTGCTGTTTTTTTTTAAGGCAGGCAGGCAGGCAAAAAAAATAATCTTTGAAATAACAAATTACTTTGAAAAGCTCAAATAGCAGTTCAATTAGAAGTGGAGTGCCAGGTAGTCCTGCTGTGTAATTGGGCACCATCTCTTTACGTGAGTCAGCAATTTATGGTAGTTCACAACTAACGATTTACTGCTATCCCTCACAGCGGGCGCAGACACGCGCCGAGCGAGAACGAGAGTGAGGGAGTCTGTAACTGGCGGATAAGCACTACCTTAAATTCGGCCATTGCTATATTGGAAGTGAGAAGCCTTAATTCAATCCTATTTCGCCAACGTATTGGTGTTTAATGATGTGGTGTAAAAATAAATGAATCAATACTCCTGCCTGCATGTCTCTGTTCCCACCAGAGTAAACAGTTAGGGAATAATTGAATGAGTGCCTCTCAGACTGAGACAAATGACTCTCATCTGTGACTGATTGTACTTACCAGCCCCTGCTCCTCTTTTTTTCGCTCGCTTTTCATTCCCTGTCCTCTGACTAATGTTAAAATTCAAATCAGCGTTATTGGCAGCCGAACAAATAATTTGGTGCCAAATGTTTTGGATTCGCTCTCTTCCGAGACGAGCTGCAGAAATGAAGCATTGCTTGAAGAGATCATAATTATTACTACTCATTTTTATTAGTTTGGCTCTTGAGAAAGTTTTTGAAGATATTTCATGTCTAGCTAAAACGGTGTTGACTTCTCCCACAGTGTTTTGGTTAATTAGCATTAATCCATGTGTAGCCCGGGTCAATCCCAGTGCTTTAAGAAAGGCTGTGAAAAATGGACAGAATAAGGAAGCTCCTGTTTTGTTTTTTTGCTGTCCCTGCGGATTCAGGCTCTGGCAAACGGAAAACCTCCTGCTGTATACATAGTTTGGGGGCACCAACCGAAAACAAATTACCAGTGGAGAAGGAAAAATAGACTTAATACAAAATGTGTCTTCTTAAATAATATTGCTTCTGCAGTTGATGCATCTTCAGCCGGTAGAATAAAATATATGAATCCTGATTGACAACAGCAATGTTTGTAGCCTGCAAGATTCAAACTCATTCATTCATTTTCCTCTGGCTTAGTGCCTTATTTATCAGGAGTCACCACAACAGAAGGAACCGCCAACTATTCCAGCATATGTTTTACACAAAGGATGCCCTACTAGCCGCAACCCAGTACTGGGAAGCATTCATAAACTCTCATATTCACACACACACACACACACACACACACTAGCAATTTAGGCCATACTCACAATATGTACCTTTGCCTTGAACCGGGCCAAAGCATGATTGTCCCCCCTCCCGTCTCCCCCGACAGCCCGCACCCACATTACATTCGGGCCTGGGCACGCTTACGTCATCGATGATGCGCTGTTTAGTAAGTGCTCTCGCTCAGCACAGTGGAGATTTCTTTAGTTATATTGTTTAAGTCGTTTGATATGCGGTGACACGCAGTCAATTATTTCGGCGAACAGATCAGTCACTTTTGACGCTCATAAACAATCATAAAGTCCTCGAGCTGCAGGAATAAGGAGGTTTGCTGAAGGTGCAGCTGTCGTGCAGTGAGGGCTTTGTGTCTTTAATAAACTACGAAGTTCATTGCGTTCAGTGAACAGTACAAATGATTGTGTACAAATGAATGACAAGTGAACCGCGCTCAGGCCCACCTCTTCCAACCATGCCAGGGCTGCCCAAGTGAACCGCGCCTGAGCCCGATTCAGAGCACTTCTCAAACGATCCGGGAAATGGGCCTGGGCACGGTTCGGATAGCATAGTGTGAGTACGCCCTTAGTTCATCTAATTCACCTATAGTGCATGTTTTTGGACTGTGGGGGAAACTGGAGCATCCAGAGTAAACCCAAGCGAACACAGGGAGAACATGCAAACTCCACATAGGAATGCCAAATAGCCTAGCCGGGACTAGAACTAGCAACCTTTATGCGGAGTGCTAACCACTGAGCCACCCAAGTTTAAAACTATTTAAAGTAAAAAATAAAAAAGGAACAATGAGATGATTTCTTATACATACACAATCATTTAAATGAGGTCAGTAATGTTCTGTTTTTTATAGAAAATATAATAATTTCAATCAACCAGGAGGCTTTTGGTATAGTGTATTATTTTCAAATAAAAACTGCTAAGGCATCATGGCAAGAAGGTTGCTGGTTCAAGCCCCGGCTGGACCAGTTCAGACGTGCGCTATAGGTGAATTGGATTAACTAAATTGGTCGTAGCGTGTGAAAGAGTGTGTATGGGTGTTTGCCAGTGTTGGGTTGCAGCTGGAAGGGCATCTGCTGCGTAAAACATATGCTGGATAAGTTGATGGTTCATTCCGCTGTGGCGACCTCTAATTAATAGAGGGACTAAGCTAAAAATAAAATGAATGAATGAATGAATGAATAAAAAAACTGCTAAAAACTAATATTTTTCTTCATCAACAACTCAAGTCATCAAGCCCTGAAGCATTACATTTATGAACAGAACAAATCATTATATTTGAATTAAAATACTTTGGATAAATATATATTTAAAGATATAGTTCACCTAAAAAAAAAATGTAATTTACTGACCACTTACTCATGCACAAGTAACTTTAAAAGTTTTTTTTTTTTTGAGCACAAAAACATATTGAGAAATCTTGAAAATTGGTGGGCATTAACATCCAGACT
>CAIGQZ010032580.1:9090829-9144655 GCA_903798205.1 Danio tinwini
ACACACATATATATATATATATATATATATAAAATTTTAATTTTATTAATTTTTTTTGCTGTAAAGTTGAGCTTTTAAACAAAGGTTGTCTGTAGGACGCACTTAATTTTGAAGCCACCCTCTAGTGGTTAGTTTCAGTCTCTTCCAAGCAGACCCAAATAAAACTAATGTGGAGCATGACAAAATAATAGGGAAGAGTATGCAAAATTTGGACACTAGTGGTCACAAGAGACACATTTGAATGCTTATTATTACCAGGTGGAAACTGTAGTGTGTCTCCACTGACCACTTGTCATCAGATTAGTGGAAATGCATGATAATAAAAGGTGGAAATAGGCACTCTCTTCTCTTCTGCTTATGATCAATATTTCAGTGTTTTTATTCTCTATTTGGAAAATTATAGAAACACAGTCATGCTTTTTTTATTTGCTATTGAGGCAAGTGGCAGTGGTGGATGAAAAAGTACACAAATTAGGTAAAGGAGCACAAGTACAAATGCCCAATTAAAGGGCACCTAGGTTACCACTTTTTCCAGATTTAATATAAGTCTTTTGTGTCTCCAGAATGTGTCTGTAAAGTTATATCTCAAAACACCCATCAGATTTTTTATTATACCTGTCATAGGTTTCTCTTTTGTAGCATTTAGCATCAGTTAGCGGTTTTTGTGTACTGCGCCTTTAAGGCTAGTCCTTCACGCCCACTGTTTCCACGTGCCTGGCAGCGGCTCCCTCGGCTGCGTCAGACAACAGACAAATATGAAGGAATAAGATCTCACGTAACGTTTGTGAGGAGAAACTACAGTAAGAATCTTACCAATAAGTATGTGATGCATGTTGTGGAGTTGTAAGGCTGAGTCACACACAATGTAGTTACAAAGTTCACGCACACACACACAGCGCTGACAGGCACACACAGACATCGCGCGTTTAGCTTAGCACTGTTTTTGCACGCAAATGTGACAGGATGCAGGTTAATCTCCACTGCTGTATGGATGTCTGTTATGTTAATGTACAAAATATACCTGATTTAACGTCCACAAACCGGAATTGAAGCGTCTTTTATAATTGTTCTGACACGCGGCTGTGTTGAAGTAAATGGCTGTAATTCATTACACACATGCACTGTTTTAAAACATTTTAAACTTGTAAAACTCACTCTTGATCACATTTGATGATGATTGATGATCCTAGCAAACTGAACAGACCTTTTATTTATGGTTACTTAGTTTGCGCACGTCCTGGTCCTGTGTCTGGTTGATATGATTATACAGTTACTACGGAGACATGTTAATACGCAGCTGTCAATTAATTCGGTGGGCGGGGGGACTGCACTTCTACGTCAAGTTGCGGTCGATCTCAAAACGGCTCCAATTGGTCCACCGTTTTTATGTTGTTAAATTGAAAAAAAGGACTGGGTGTGTTTATATTACCCCAATTTGATGGTCTATACACTATACCAACACATATGTCTGTCCAAACAGCTTGAAAAGGAGATTTTTCATCATAGGTGCCCTTTAAAGAAAAAAATGAGTAAAAACATTTTTAAGAGCTGAGCAAATGTGCTCCACGACAACAAAATCTTATAGTCTGTTGTTTGGATATATTTTGCCAATATTCAAAATACAGTGAGCGGCAGTTCTCTAGAAGCAAATGCCTTGTTGATGCCAGAGATTAGAGGACTGGTTCGAGCTGATAGAAAGACAACAGTAACTCAAATAACCACTCATTAAAACCGAGGTATGCAGAAGAGCATCTCTGAATGCACAACACGTCCAACCTTGAGGCGGATGGGCTACAGCAGCAGAAGACCACACCGGGTGCCACTCCTGTCAGCTAAGAACAGGAAACTAAGGCTACAATTTGCACAGGCTCATCACAGTTGTACAATAGAAGATTGATTAAATATTGCCTGGTGTCACGGTCACCACAACCAGAGATCGCTAGTAAACACACTCACATTCACATGAACTACAAATCCGCCATGGTTTGGACTACAACACCCAGTCATGCAACACACACACAACCAGTTCCAGATAATGACTGATTACACTCCCACGGCTGAAGCTGCTCAAGGACTGATTAATGCACATCATAAGCAGCACAAACACACAATATGTGGCTGAGTCTTGTTAACTGTTTAGTGACATTACAACGCGTTTCCCTTGCTTAGTCTTGCCGTGTACCGATCTTTGCTTTGCCTTGTTTGTTTGTTAATTCATCCCTGCTGCCTGCCTTGTGACCATCTGCCTGTTACTTTGACTATGATTCTGGATTGCCCTTATACATCTGTTTGCTCCTGTGTTGATCATTGCTTACCTGAACTGGCTAATAAACTTGCATGTGGATCCGCACCTCTGTTGTCTGCCACAAACCTGGTTACACATGGTCTGATGAGTATTGATTTCTGCTGAGACAATCGGAGGGTAGAGTCAGAATTTGGCATCAACAACATGAAAGCATGGACTCATTCTGCCTTGTATAAACAGTTGAGGCTGCTGGTGGTGGTCTAATGGTGTGGGGGATATTTTCTTAGCACCCTTTGGGCCAGTTAGTACCAATTAAGTATTGTGTCAACACCACAGCCTACCTGAGCATTATTGCTGACCATGTCCATCCCTTTATGGCCACAGTGTACCCATCTTCTGATGACTGCTTCTTGCAGGATAACGCACCAGGACGGTCACCACATCTCAATCCAATAGAGCACCTTTGGAATGTGGTGCAATGGGAGATTCCCATCATGGGTGAGCAGCCGACAATCTGCAGGAACTGCGTAATGCTATCATGTCAATATGGGCCAAAATCTCTGAGGAATATTTCCAGTATCTTGTTGCCACAAAGTATTAACCGGAACTAGTAAGGTGTACCTAATAAAGTGACCGGTGAGTGTATATGCCACTTTTATATGATGGAAAAAAATGTACATTTTAAAGGGCACCTATGGTGAAAAATCTATATTTTAAGCTGTTTGGACAGACATATGTGTAGGTATAGTGTATAGACCGTCATATTGGGGTGATATGAACACACTCAGTGCTTTTTTCAAATTTAACAACATGAAAACGGGGGCGACGCAGTGGCGCAGTAGGTAGTTTCTGTGTGGAGTTTGCATGTTCTCCCTGCGTTCGCGTGGGTTTCCTCCGGGTGCTCCGGTTTCCCCCACAGTCCAAAGACATGCGGTACCGGTCAATTGGGTAGGCTAAATTGTCAGTAGTGTATGAGTGTGAATGAGTGTGTGGATGTTTCCCAGAGATGGGTTGCAGCTGGAAGGGCATCCGCTGCGTAAAATCGTGCTGGATAAGTTGGCGGTTCATTCCGCTGTGGCGACCCCAGATTAATGAAGGTACTAAGCCGACAAGAAAATGAATGAATAAACATAAAAACCGATTGAATTGATTGACAGCTGCGTATTACAATGTCTCTGTAGTAACGCTTATAATCATATCCACAGGACAGGACGTGCGCAAAGCAACCAGGAATAAAAGATCTGTTCAGTTCGCTAGGATCATCAATCATCATCAAATGTGATCAAGAGTGAGTTTTACAAGTTTAAAATGTTTTAAAACAGTAATTGTTAATGAATTACAGCAATTTACTTCAGCTTTACTTCATCATACAGCCGCGTGTCAGAAGACGACTATTTAATCCTGGTTTGTGGACATTAAATCAGGTTTATTTTGTACATTAAAATAACAGATATCCATACAGCAGTGGAGATTCCTGTCATATCTGCATGCAAAAAAAAGTGCAAAGCTAAACGCGCATGCTGTCTGTGTGTGTGCGTGTGTCTGCGCTGTGTGTGTGTGTATCTGTGTGTGCGCATGAACTTTGTAACGACATTGTGTGTGACTCGTCGTTGCAGCTCCACAAGTGCATCAAATACTCATTGGTAAAGGTCTTATTGTAGTATTTCTTAAAAACGTTACGTGAAATCTTCTTCCTTTATGTCTGTCTGCTGTCTGAGGCAGCCGAGGAAGGAGATTAAGGCACGCTGACAGGCACGTAAAAACGGTGGGCGTGAAGGACTAGCCTTAAAGGCGCAGTACACAAAAACCGCTACCTAATGCTCAAAGCTATACATGAGTAACTTATGAAAGGTATAATAAAAAATCTGACGGGTGTTTTGAGCTGAAACTTTACAGACACATTCTGGAGACACAAAAGACATATTAATATTGGAAAAAGTGGTAACCTAGGTGCCCTTTAAAATAATTGACCTTGTTCATCTTGATCCGTGGTTACAAAAAGGAATGCAGAAATATATGTATTGGTTTGTTTTGTTTATACAAATAACACATAATTTGTTTAATTTTACTCTTTCCTTTTTTAGGAGCAAGTTGAGTTACATTTTCTCTTTTTAAAATGCACTCTTCCTATCAGTTTCGGGCTTATTATTCTGAATAATAAGCACCTTTTTGCTTGCAATTTTTCCTTTTTTAAGAGACAGAAGATGCAAAAATTGTCAAATCCTACCCCACTCTCCCCCCAGGCTGTCTCCAGTCTTCTCTAAACCATAATACTCCTTGTCCAGCTGCACTTACTTCTCAATGTTCAAACAAACCTATGTTTTTGCTTTAGCTGTCTGTTTGACAGAGCAGCAGAGGTTCAGTATTGAAGCTCTGACCCTCTCCCGGATCAATGACAAGTAAGAAAACCCAGCCGTTAAAGAAGAAGAAGAGAAAAAAAAGAGGTGAGGGGGAAATGAAAAAGCCCAGTGTGAAATGTTTGGATATCCCATGGCTGAGTTGCTGCAATGCTGTCTAACTAATGAATCCCTGGCGTTTGAGTGACATCATTGAAGCTTGTTCTTTTGCACCATGCCTTCGTCCTCCTCCTTGTATTTTTCCCACTCTCTGTCTGCCATCCATCGCCCCTCCCTACCATCCACTATTGTTAGTCTTTTTTTTTTCCCTCAAAGCAGACAAGTCAGCATAGATGGTAAACAAAATTCATACACAGTAAACAGGGCTGTGTGTTCTACTGTGATTCTCTATCACGGCCGTGCCACACGTTCACGAACTCATTGACTCTTTTGAGCGCACATACACACCAAGCTGATGAGAGATATAATAAATGATGACCTTTGACGGCTCTGTCTGAGCCCGCCATGGTAGCTGAATGATCAAGTTTGAAATCTCCATAGAAACTGCAGGCCGCCTCTGTTTCCTCCCACTCTTCATCTGGGTTTTTTTTTTCGGTGGCGTCTCTCTTCACCAGGCTAATGTTGTTTGGAAAGGCTAGAGCTGAGGTTTTAAAGCGTGGACTGTTTTTTTTTTTTTTTTTTTTGCAATTATAAACACTGCACAATAGGTAATCAGGTTCATATTCTTGCGTTGAGAGTGTTGCTGTTTGTTTTTGCATGTGCAGTGTTCCTGATGGAGACAATATAGGTGTTGAATAGCAGGAAATGAGGGGTGCAATGATTACCGAGCTTGCTGGCCCCACAGATACGTGCTTCTAGCATCCATCTCCTCCTTCTTGTATTTTCTCTATCCTGCAATCATTTCATCAGGCGCTCTTCTCCTCCGGGCCGCTCATCACTTCCTCTTTATCCTCCTTGCCATCCTTCGCCCTGCATTTGGCGGCAAACTGATGGGATGTTTTTTTTCTTTCTGTCTCTCTATATTTTGCTACTTTGATTGTCACGCTTGCCTCCATTTTGTTCTGTTTTCATTGGCACAAATGGCTTTTTTCTGCTCTCTGCCAAAAAGCTTGTTGAGTGAATCACATGCAACAGCTCCATTCTCAATCTTCGTCAACAGTAAAATGAGAAATCAGCGTTAACTCAGCATATTTTCTAAAGTGCAACTGTAAAAATAACTGTGCGGTGCACTGAGTAGAGTGGTTTGCGATTCATTAGAGTCACATACGTCAGAGCTAATATACT
The DNA here is from genome assembly GCA_903798205.1 of Danio tinwini. Lineage (NCBI taxonomy): Eukaryota > Metazoa > Chordata > Actinopteri > Cypriniformes > Danionidae > Danio > Danio tinwini. The sequence goes on from CAIGQZ010032580.1 coordinate 9,096,716, forward strand.
GAAACATATGTGATTTCTTCCCCATCTGATTATATTGACAGACACAATCAATGTTATTTGCAACAAAGGTTCATTCTGAAAACGTAGCCCTATGTACATTTCTGGAGATCTCGAATTATGTAGCCAAAAGTACACATGCTGTATTTCGTCTTTAAAACTAAAGCTACAATGCAGTATGATGCCATTCCTTTTCACGATGACCACTTACCTCTGTATTGATGACTAGTTTGTCCAGTAGTTCTCAATGTACATTGGAAGACTTGAGACGGAGAGAGGAGTTGACCACAATGACAGGGTTTGAGTCCGGGGAAGAACGGTTCCAGAAAGTGGGTAAGGCAAAAACAGAAGCCAAAAATAAAATAAACAAGTAAATAACAGGGTGAGGATGTAGTAAAATCTGAAAACGTGTTAAAAATCAAGCTGCCGCAAAAGCTTTTCTGTTTCTGGATTGCTTTTTGGGAGGGTAAATCAGTGCTTTTGAAAACACGGAGGAGGGTGGGTCAGCCCATCGGTCAGTCAGTCGACAGTGGCCTCTGGTGGATTTACGCAAGAACAATAAGCATGAATGGCACTCGCGAGAGAAATTTGAGATCTCAAAAAGGATACACAGCGACCTCTGGTGGATTTGCAAAAATAAAAACTGCAAAAAAAAAAACGTAGCTCCTAGGACGTATTTGGCGCTGTCCAGAAATGTATATAGCGCTTTATTTTCAGAATGATCCTGGGTTGATTATATTAGTTCATTGTGTGAATTTGATTTTAAAAAGAAAACTTAAATACTCAGATTATGTATAGTCTGACAGCTGTATACACTAAAAAAAGCACATTAGTTGAGTTTAAACTCAAGGATTTAATGCTGTAACCAGGGGTGTGACACAGACAACAGAGTTCGGATCCACATGCAGGTTTATTGAGGAGGTCAAGTAAGCAATGGTCAACATAGGTGCAAACAGATGTATGAAGGCAATCGTAGTCACAATAACAGGCCACATGGCGGGCAGCAAACAGGATAAACAGACAAAGGAGGCAAGGATCAAAACTAGGCAAAGCAAGACAAAGGAAACGCGTTGTAATATCACTAAGTGTAAACAAGAATCGGCGACTACAGTGACTGCTTAAATAGGGTCTGTAATCAGTCCTCGACAATCCTTCGTTGGTGTGTGTGCAATCAATCAGGAGCATGTGTGGGTGAGCAGAGTGCATGTATGGAGATGTAGTCCATAAGATGGTGTATGTTTACCAGCAATCTAAGATGATAAGATCGCTGGTGATTGTGACAAACGCACTATAACAAATCCATTTGTCTGTAGTATCAGAAGTAATAAATGTATGATTTTAAGGCAAGGCAGGGCAATTCAAAGTGCTTTACATAAACAGGAATAAAAGAGACAAGTATAAAAAATATAAACATATAATATAAAAACAGATTCAAATGTGTTAAAACAGCTTATAAAAGAATGAAAAAGAAAAGAAAGCCATAATAGTGTGTTCTGTGGAACATAGCACAGTGTTCATTTAGTAAAGGCACAGCTAAACAGATGCGTTTTCAGTCTTGACTTAAATGTGCCTAATGTTCGAGCACATCTGATCATTTCTGCAAACAGAAATTCCAGAAAACAGATATTCCAGCGGCAGGGGGCGTAGTAGCTGAAGGCCAATTCACCCTGCTTTGACTGAACCCTTGGAATGTCTAGTTTATATGATCCTAAAGATCTGAGTGTTCTATTAGGTTTGTATTCACTGAGCATATCTGTAATGTATTGAGGTCTTAGGCCATTTAGTGACTTCAAGACAAGTGTGGTGTGCTCGGTTTTCTGGTTCGAAAAATGAGTTGAAAACGGAGGAGCGGAAGTCTGCCGCCGTTTTCATATCAAATTTAAAGGGGACTGAGGTGATAATTTAGTAGTGTACATTTCATGAGGAAATCGCAAAACATTTCGAGGCACTGAATAGAAATATAGGGGGCTAAAGCGATGCCCATGCTTTTTAAAAATAATTTTACCTCAGTGTTTCAGCGAGACATCATTTAGTTGACTTGTCGTTGTTATCGAAAAACTCGAGTTTTCTCGCAGCTGCTGCGGTCGTCAGGGGGTGGGGAATGGCGCAAATTCAACAAAAATGCACTGATTGCAACAAATAAGATGCAAGTAAAAAAAAAAACATTTGGTATACAGTTAAAGGGGACGCGAATACACGTAAATTAGGAAAGTCTAATCAGAAAACCAAGTGAGTATACTGAGGGTATACGCAATTATTGATCCTCAGAAGTCGTAATACCCAAACAGCTCATGGAAAAAAAGTAGGCATACTTGAGTATACGTGCGTATAGCCCCGACTACACCACTGTTTTTGACAGACATGAGTGTGAGAAAATTACAGAATTCCAGTGCTTAATTTGTGAATTGCGAGGTCCTGGAACAGATCAGGGTAACGGATCCGGCATGTTACCCAAGGATGGAGAGGTGTCGCGCATGAAAGTGGGGAGTGAGTGTTGGTACGTGGATGGCGGAAGGGTGTCGCGGACGAAAGTGAGCAGGGCGAGGGTGTCACGGACAACAGTGAAGAGGGTTGGGGAGTCGTGGAAGAAAGCGAAAGTGAACAGCAGAAGGGGGAGAAGGGCGGTTGAGGAAGGGGATCGGTAAAATGAGGTGCCGGATCAGATTTCAGAGGTGCCGGATCAGGATCTGGCATGTTCCAGCACAAATTAAGCTCTGCAGAATTATAAAAAAAAGCTGTCCTGCAAAATCAAAACTGCAAACCTACAGTCAACTAATATTATCAAATGTTATTATTTTTCTAGTTGAATATTGCATTTTCTAAACGTATCATATTATGGTGTTAAAATGGGGTCATGGTGATTCTACCATCCACTGTCGAATTTATAAAATCTTTCCTTCAGAAATGTGAGGTATGAATCAATGTGAGTGCCAGAGCTTTCAAAAGCATTTCACCTTTTGGGAGAGTTTCTCTTCTTATGTCAAGAGGTCCTCATGCATTTACATTCATCCATTTGACAAGCACTGTTACTCAGAGAGACCTGCAGGTAAACATTTTATCTATTTCTGAGAAATCAAACCCATGACCTTGGCTTTACTTGCATCACCCTCAGCTGTTTGAGTTACAGGAACTTAAAATAACACAATCCATAAGTCTGCTGCTGTTTTATTGATGTTTTAACCTTCACGACAAGCTGTGTGTCTTTTGTAGTCATGTCACACTGCATTACATTTGCATGTCTTGTGTCCCCAAATCCTTTTTTTTTTTATCTCAGTTCTGTTGGATTGATGGGAATTTTGTTGTCTTTGAAAGGACGAGGAGGAACTTGAAGGGGAGGGAAAGCAGCAGGGTGAGGTTTTAGCATAAGCATATGCCTGCATTAAAAATTGAACCGGGAGCTGTTAAGATAACAAGGGAATGCCAGGATGTTTGATGGTAAGTAGGACAGAATGCTAAATCTTTTATTTTGTTTCAAGCTGATGTATGGCCACTAAGGGTCTCTGCCCTCCAGAATGAGTCTTCGTTCCACCGAGTCCTCTTACTCTCTCTTTCTTTCCCCATTTCTCCATCCACAGACCCCAATCAGGAGTCGGACAGGAGCTTCTCTGCCGCAGGTGTCCACAGTAACTCTAGCCGAGTTGCCAATGAATGTTAATGAATAATTAAAGAGCCATCCGTGATGTTGATTGAAATGCTTTTTTGGGGAAGTTTCTAAGAGTTTATGTGCTCAGTGGGAGCACTTCTGGAAATAGCATTCTGAGGTTCTACTACTTTCTCAAGGAGTTACAGTGGCATATTCAGTTGTTTCAAATGCTGAAACTGTAAAATGAAGCTTTTCCAGGCTATTGCTAATCCCCTCCATCGCCCCCCTCTTCTCTTTTAGTGCGGTACAGGAAAGGTCAGGACGGAGAGATGGATTTAAAGCCTGTGATTGCAGCAGAAAGTCTTGTGTCCTCTCAGAAATTAGATTGAGCGGTTGTACATCTTCTTCTGTCACCAGTGAGAGTGCCAACCTCGTCTACCTCTGCATCTTCGAGCAGTATTGAGAACAACCGAAGGTCTGGTCAGGACAGTATCTGTGATGACAGATAGGACAGAGCATGAAAACAGTGAGGTCTGATTGAAACCTATGTGGAATAAAGCACTGTACAGTATGACATAATATAAACTATTGTGGTACAAACATCACTACATTCTAAGAGGTTTCACACATTTGTTTTGCATGGGGGTTTTCACGCCTATCTAGTTTGGCCAATTGAATTAAACTTGATCTCTTGTTTCTCCATTTGGTGCTGATATGGGGAGGTGTGAATACAGCAATTATACACTGGACAAACGGTGGTCCAGCTGAACTCTGGTACAGTTTGAAGATGGTCCGACATTGATTTAACACAGTGACTAGGTTTACATGGACATCGGTAATTGAATTATTTGCTTTAATGAAGAAAATAATAAGACTAAGGTGTTTACATGAGTTGCTTTTTGAGTGTTACTTTCATGATCGCGTTTTACATGTGAAACGGGTGTTTTATTTTTTATTTGTCGAATTTAACTGCAGTTTGGCACTTTCACTTGCATTCACGAATATTGTGAATATATATATTTCACGAAGAAAAAAAACCTCAGCATTTCACTATGCAGGTGTCTGTGGTCTGCAGTGACTCGGTAGGTGCAGAGTGTCAATCAGCCGTGCGTGCGTGTGTGTCTGGGACTGTGTGTGTATGGGTTTGTAGACTACCCTGTCGCAAAAAACGGCTTAAAGTCCTACATGACAGTAATAGTTCGATTAAGGTGTTTACATGTATGTACTGCACTTCAGTAATGTGACTAAAATCGGCATACTCCACATGTCTTAATTTGATTTCTGTTTGATTATGACCTTAATCTGATTAATAAAAAAAAGATAAAAATAAAATCGCTGTTTACATTGTAGACTCTTAATCAGAGTATTGTCTTAATCGCATTAAAATCGAATTATTGGTGTCCATGTAAATGTAGTCATTTACAGTAAGCCCTGCACCTTTGCACTGATAGATCGAGTTGTGCACTAGTAGCGTCTGCTGTTGCTAAGTAACCATCAGCCGTGCTCTCCAATGAACCACCACTAGCAAACCCCAGTCTATGCTCCAGCTCTAACTGTGATACAGGTTTTATTTATGAATAAAATAAAAAGGTGTTTTAGTGTTTAGCTGTTAACTAGTCTACTGTTATAACTGAAATGTGTAGACATATTCACTTTCCATTTGTGATATGTGAATATGTCCCTCAGAGCTATAGTACCGAAAGAATTTGTCAGAGGTGGTTTTCGGCCAGCAAAGCTTACGTATAGTTGCATGGTTGACAGAGCACAATAATTTTGTCCAATAGATGGCTGTTTTTGCACATATATGATTTGGTTTATGATTACTGTACAGTTCACTCGCAAAAAGCAAAGTGTGAAAGCAAACCCCACCAAATAAATAAAAATAAACTAGGGCTGCAACATCGAATTGATTAAATTCGATAATTAAAAGCAATGAATTTTATAATTGATTTGTCGTGTCGTGCGACGCAGAGACGCTTGCTTATTAAAAAAACTTTAGTTGAGCGTGGAGTGAACAATATCAGCCTCTTTCGCACGCTGATGCCAGCAGAGTTCGCCGCCTCATAGATAGGATGGAGCAAAAAAACGAGCGGAGGTAGCTTTAGTGGAGCAACAGCAGGGTAAATTCCTACAGAATTCTGCTTTTGTTCTGTTTTGAAGTGAGGAACGTAATGTCCCTGGTGCTGGCGTTTACTCAATATCCAGCTTGAAAAGCAAGAGCTTTGGCGCGTTGGCTGGCGCTGAACCAAATCAAATCAAATCACTTTTATTGTCACATCATCAGCAGCACGTGTGCTATGATGAGTGAAAAGCTTAGGTGCTGGCTCCAGACAGTGCAAAATACAAATAGTGCAAATACAACGACAGTGCAAAACACAGACAGTGCAAATACAGCGACAGTGCAAAATACAACAACATACTCACAAAAAAACTAGACAGTGTAAATTTGGCAATGTTGACAGTGATGCGTATGATGGATAGGTGTACACATAGTTGTAGGCAGTATTGTTTAAGTATGGATTGGTTAAAGTGCAGTGCATGCTACATCTTTATGGTGTGCAGTGTGGGGTATGGGAGAGTTTGTGTGGGGTGTGTTAAGTGTTCATCAGCCTGATAGTCTGAGGGAAGAAACTTTCCTTCAGTCGGCTGGTGCGTGACCGAATGCTGCGGAACCGTCTGCCTGAGGGTAGCAGAGAGAAAAGTCTATGGCTTGGGTGGCTGGAGTCGCTGATGATTCTCTTGGCTTTCCTCATGCACCTCCTGGTGTAGATGTCCTGGAGGGAGGGAAGCTCACCTCCTACTACACGTCCAGCAGTTCGCACAATCCTATGTAGACCTTTGCGATTGCTGCTGGTGCTGTTTCCGTACCAGGTGGTGATGCAGCCAGTGAGGATGCTCTCCACGGTGCAGGTGTAGAACGAGCGGAGGATGTGGGGGCTCATTCCAAACTTCCTGAGACGCCTGAGGAAGAAGAGGCGTTGTTGTGCCTTCCTCAACACTGCGTCTGTGTGAGCAGTCCATGTCAGATCCTCGGCGATGTGTACTCCAAGAAACTTATTCTAAAATATGTTCTAAAATAATGATCGCCTAACAAAACTGATTCCCGGGGCCAGATAGAATCTTTTAAACTCATCAGTAAAAGGGTTAATAGAAGAAGTAAAGCAGCGGTGGTATAGTTACTTTGCACTTTGCATTGCGAGACTAAAGACACGTTTTTATTTACTCGCGTTTTATGGATCATTCATTTTTTCACTGTAATCATGTATAGCTACACTGCAAAAAAGCTTTACTTACTTAGTCATTTCATCTAATTTCCAGTCCAAATATCTAAAAAAAATAAAAATAAATTGGTAACACTTTATAATAACTACACACTACGAACCATTTCTTAAGCATTAGCAAATAGTGAATTCATTATCTGTTAAGCATTAAAGGTGCAGTATGTAAGTTTGACACCCAGTGATTGAACTAGGTATTGCACTCCTGGATCAAAATAAATGCAAGCGCGGGATGCCAGATTGAGGACAGGAGTAAGTGATTTAAACTGTGTTCTAAATAAAAGCAACGACACGCGACAGAGGGAATATTTTCCATATTAAAAGGAGTTTTGGTTCTAACCAACACTTCGAATTGATATACCAGAAACGGCTTCTATTTCTCACAGCTGAACATGTGAAACCTATGACAGTGATCACCTCAGGTAAACCTTGTGTGTTTTATAGTTTGAATAGATTCTAAACCTTACCATTTCGTGAGTGAGTGCATATTCTGTGCTTCTGAAAGGCTGTATTTAAATTTCTGTCATGTTTCATCTGGTGTAAACAGCCAAATTGCTCATCACTGCGTATCTCGTCACAAAGCGTGTTTTTAGGACACAAGGTTACAATGTAACCTGCTCACCTAATGTTTACGCTAGTAATATTTATATCATTTGCTAATTAATAACCTCATGTGGAACTTAATCTGTCTCATTTCAACATCTGATACTGTCTATTTCGCTCATGGACGCATGCCTCAGAGCCTTTCTGAATGAATGAATGAATGAAATACGCTGTTTTGCAACAAGGCAACCCTGAGTGCTGAAATGTAATTTGGTAAACTGGCATTGTGCAGGATAAATTTACCTAAACAAAGACAGTGTTCCAGCACAGAAAAAAATAACATTTTCAAAGCAGAATATCTGACTTTAGCATTGTTTTTTAGTTAAACAAGTATGTTCACTTGGGATGTTTCTTAAATATCTGCACACATATTATGGTATTTTTATGCTTTAGAAGAGTCAAAAACTTACACACAGCACCTTTAACTCTACATTAATAGACGTTAGTAAGCAGTTTATAACTGAAGCTACAAATCCTGTATTCTTGACTTATAAGCACATTTATAATGCCACAGCGGATGCCTTTCCAACTGCAACCCATCTCTGGGACACATCCATACACACTCATACACTGCAGACAATTTAGCCTACCCAATTCACCTGTACTGCATGTCTTTGGACTGTGGGGGAAACCGGAGCACCCGGAGGAAACCCACACGAACGCAGGGAGAACATGCAAACTCCACACAGAAACGCCAACTGACCCAGCCGAGGCTCGAACCAGTGACCTTCTTGCTGTGAGGCGACAGCACTACCTACTGCTTTACTGCGTTGCCATAGACACTTCTTTTATAATAGTAAATGTAGTTAATGTAAAGCAGTAATTGGTTAGTGATCCTAGTGTGTGACCAGGTAATTGTAGAAAAGTGTTGGAAAAGGAAAAGCAAGTAGCTTTCAGTTAGATTAGAAAATTGTGTGTAGTGTTTTGAAAAAAAAGTGTTTTATGTGATTTGAAAAGTTCAAGGCTGAGAAATAGCTTCTGGTTTTGAAGATTTGCAGTGTAGTTTTGCATTTTGAGTGAGAGGTTTCAGAAAAAACTGCAAACTAAACTTAACTTGAAACTGAACTTAACCATGACATTTATACCAAACTGATCTTAATCACTTTTAATTTAACTATAATTTACCCCTGCATTACACACCTACTGATTTTCTGGAATGCTTAACTATCTGAAATATCATTGAGGCTTTTGATTCTCTTTCCTCCATCCATGTTAAGCTGCTTTGACACAATCTACACTGTGAAAGCGCTATAAAAATAAAGGCGATAAAGAAGATGAAGATGAAAATGGTCCCGACCAAAGAAAACTAACAGGCTTTCCTGGTGTGAATACACCTTTAGACTCAACATTAATGGTATCACTGTGATAGAGAGACCTTGAAGTGCTTTATCAGCACTGTTTTCTTGTGTTCTTACCAAAGACATCTTGCAACAATGCAAGTGACCAGTAAAGAAATAGAATGGTGTAGGAAATTCTGTGTATAGTTTTAACTACTTGCACATATTAACTTGTATTTAATATTCATTCATTCATTTTTTTTCGGCTTAGTCCCTTTATTAATCTGGGGTCGCCACAGCGGAATGAACCACCAACTTATCCAGCATTTGTTTTACGCAGCGGATGCCCTTCCAGCTGCAACCCATCTCTGGGAAACATCCATGCACACTCATTCACACTCATACACTATGGACAATTTAGCCTACCCAATTTACCTGTATCGCATGTCTTTTGGACTGTGGGGGAAACCGGAGCACCCGGAGGAAACCCACGCGAACGCAGGGAGAACATGCAAATTGCACACAGAAACGCCAACTGACCCAGCCTAGGCTCAAACCAGCGACCTTCTTGCTGTGAGGCGACAGCACTACTTATCACTACTTACTTGTCACATTCAGTAAAGTATTGCACAAATCACATACTTATACATCTATGGTTACAGTTTCAATTCCAAACAATGCAATATGAAGTTGGGTAGTTACAGCATTACTGAATATTACTGTAAGCTGTTATATTACTGTCATTTATATTGTCAAACAACTGTCATAAATGAAGAGCTTGCTATTTTAGTCTTGCCTCGTTCTCTTTTAACATTAAAACTAATGCTTCGCACTGGAACTCTGTTCCGTTTCTGTGAACCGTAAACCCTCTGCCTTCTTCAAGTGTAATTGGCCTTTTAAATCATTTTGACATTGACAAGTGTTTTTAGACCACTGAGGCAGACCAGCCTGAAAATGTGACTTATAAGACATTTTATCACCCTAACAACAGAGCACGACATAATGGAGTACAGTAGATTAGTGTAGAATTTGCAATTTGGACATTCATATTTACTGGGAAACTTTTCCCTCTCAATAGTTATGTTTCCATCCACCTATTTTCATGAGCATTTTGGAGATGTGCATAAAAAACGGTTGATGGAAACGACATGATGCGCACAAATTTAGAAAATGTGCATAAAAAAATCATATGCGCATAACTGAGTAGGATAAACTTTTTATTCGATAAGAAAAGATGCACATAAACTACGATGGAAACACTTTTACCGCACAAATTCTACTATGCGCATTAAAAAAGGTCATGTGATTTTGTTATAAAAGATCATGTGATGATAAAAATGTGTGTAAATGAACAAACCAGCAGGCTGAGCACATCTGAAACCATCTGAAATGTTGTTTTGGTCATTCTAAAATGCCCTACCATTTAAGTATTAGTGTTATTGTTATTAATGACATCCAAAATCAAGAGCGTCTGTGCTCTGTGCAACTTCAAATGCCACCGTACGTTCACTGCGTGTCAGGATTGCCTTCTGAGGCGCAAGTAATTTATTAGATGAAGAAAAGATTGACGCAGCTTCTCTTATGGCAGCAACTTCACTTTTTACTCTTGTTTGGCGCCAGTTAATCAGGAAGGGACTATTTTGTTTGCTGCGACTCGTTGGATGGAAACGCTGCTTTATTTGAACGTATTTAATGCGATTTTGCAGTTTTGCGCATAAAGTTTATTCGCATTTTTGGATGGAAACATAGCTACTGTCTGGTTATGGCCTTTTTATGGTAAATTCTGAGTATTTACTCACTCTCAGGTGGTTCAAAACCAGAAGAGAAGGCAAATTCTTCAGCAGGGTAGCGCTCCTTCTTATACTTCAGTGTCCACATCAAAGTTTCTGAAAGCAAAGAAGGGCAAGGTGCTCCAGGATTGGCCAGCCCAGTCACCACACATGAACATTATTGAGCATGTCTGGGGTAAGATGAAGGAGGCATTGAAGATGAATCCAAATAATTATAATGAGCTCTGGAAGTCCTGCAATAACTCCTTTGCCATTCCAGATGACTTTATTAATAAGTTATTTGAGTCATTGCAGAGATGTATGGATGCAGTCATCCAAGCTCATAGGAGTCATACACAATAATAACTGTTTTCATAATTATAACTGTACACTATTTCTGTTAAGTGACAAGACTTTTGTCTAAGCAAAGTCAGACCTTACTGTCCTAATTTAACAATTAAAAATCAAAGCATGATCATATTTTATTTTGGTAAACTAAGTGTAGTCTAGAGGCCTTTGCCTTTCATTTAAACCACTTCTGATAATGGTAATAATGAAAATAAATGGTTACCATTTTTCAAAACAACACATTTTGTGTTCAAGAAGCAGGAACTCAAACAGATTTGTGAAAAGTGAATGGTGATAAAATGATGACAACATGTATATTTTTGGTGAACTGTTCCTTTAATAGCAAGAATAGCAAGCCTGAGTGGAAGTTTTATAAGAACATTTAAAAAAAAAGTATGTTCTTGGTTTAAATCATCCCTTTTATTACATTTACCATTGAATTTAATAATTAATTTTTTTTTATGTTTTGATTAGACTCTTCCTTAATTATTCTTAATTATCTCATGTCTTTATTTATTAATCACAGGTTAATGCATAAGTCTTATTATACAAGAGATTCAATTGCATTTAAATGGAATGTTCAAATTAGGAAGAAAGGGAAAGATGTGCAATCAACAAGGCTGTCAGTAGCAGTAGACAAATTGCTAACACTTAGTCGAACGAGGTTATTGAGGCGCTGATTGAGTGTGTTGAACTTTGGCCTCAGTTGTGTAGAGGGGCAGTTGGTGCTATGTTTAGTACAAGCCAGTGCTATCTATACCGTTTTAGGCTGTATCAAATGTTTTCAATAATAACTTTTGTTTCATTAAAATATCCGTATTTATTTGCACATATTACAAAAATATATGTTTAAAAAAATAAACAGATTTCTAGATGTCAACATCACCCCCGTGTTTACATCTTGGTGTTTTTCTCTTTGTGTCTGCTCGACTCTGTCAAAATCAAGTTTTATGATTGTTGAATTTATTTATTTATTTATTATAAGAATAGTTTGGGTTGCTTTTTTAGCTGGAGTCAAGCCAGTTTTATGTGTTTAATAATAGTTTGCTGTAGTTGTATTGCTGGTTGTAGCTTTATTTTCCCTCTATAATATTAAATATTATGCAACATCTGCTTGTATTATTTTATTTTCCGCCATCTGTGCTTGAATCTGCTTTTTTATAATGGAATATAAAAAATGATCAGTAACACTTTATATTAAGGTTGCATTAGTTAATGTGTTAAATAACATGAACAAACAATGATTACAGTCTTTATTCATCTTTGTTCACGTTAGTTAATCAATGCAGTCGTTCATAGTTAGTCCTTGTTAACTAACTGTGCATTAATTTATGTTAAAAAGCACAACTTTTGGTTTAATAATGCATTGGTAAATGCTGAAACTAAGATTACTTGAATGTTTACTAAGATTAATAATGCATAGAATTTTATTGTAACGTCTGACCCAATCATTCTGAACAAAACCGTAGGACTTTTTAATGTAATTTACCTGGTTAAAATGGGAAGGTTTGGGTACACTTATATTTGATTAACAAAATAAATGCATGTTAAAACAATCCTTTTCTTTAGTGTTTTTTGCAACAGGCTCATTTTGAAAATTTAGCCCTATATACATTTCTGGAGATTGTGAATTATGCAGCCAGAAGTACATATGGCTGTATTTCGTCTTTAAAACAAACGCTTCGGGGCGGTATGACGCCGTTCCTTTTCATGCTTACCAGCTGGCTGTTTACCTCTGTATGGACAGCTTTCTTGCTGTTACCAGTTTGTCCAGTTATCTCAACATGTACGTCGGTGGATTTGAGATGCAGAGAGGGGTTGACTACGATGAAGAGGTTTGAGTCAGGCTAAGAACGGTTCTAGAAAAAGAGCAAGACAAAAACAGAAGCCAGAAAATAAAATAAACAAGCAAATAACAGGGTAAGAAAGTGGACAAATCTGAAAATGTGATAAAAATCAGGCGAGGGCTTCTCTTTTTCTGGATTGCTTTTTAAAAAGGGGTGGGTTTAGGGAAGTGGGTGGGTGAATCAGTCTGTGTTTTTGAAAATACTATTGGTTGGGTTTAGGGAAGGGGGAGGGTGGATCAGCCAATCAGTCACTGAGTCAGTCAGTCAGTCGACAGCGGCCTCTGGTGGATTTACACAAGAACAGCACGCACGAATGGCACACATAAGAGAAATTTGAGATCTGAAAAAGCGTACACAGCGGCCTCTGGAGGATTCACAAAAATAAAAAACTGCAAAAAACATAGCTCCTGGGACATATTAGGTGCTCTCCAGAAATGAATGTAGCGAATGTACATTTTCAGAATAAGCCTGGGTTGGTTTTGGGGATGCAAAGATCCAATGCAAAATATAGTATTATAGTTCTGTTTCTTGAAATTTTGGTTATAGTCATAGCATTTTTTTAAAGACTTTGCTGTCATGCTGTTCCATTTCATGCATAATTGTAGAATAAAAGCATTACTATTATAATTTTTGTTCAAATCATCAGTAACACTTTGCTGTTCTTAAGACTGTCGTAACACCGTTATTATCATGACATTATACGTTATGAATATGAATGAGATTTTATGCATGCTTATGACTACTATCAGTAAGTGCTATTAGCTCAGTTGGAAAGATAGTATGAGATGTCTTTATGATAACATAAACAAATGCATGTTGACATTATCAAGACAACATACCTGTAGCTTGTCATAAATCTGCCATAAACATAATTGTCATGAGACCATTATAATTGTGTCATGAATATTTTTCAAATACAAAATGAGTTTATCGTTACAAGTATCTTAGTAAAATGTCATTAATCTGTCGAATAAAGTTATAGCAACATCACTAATATTTAATAACACTGAATACAATTTTAATGACAAATATAATTTTTACTGCTGTATTCGAGATCAGGACAAAAATGAATGAAGCTGTTATACAATTCAATGACACAATTATGATGGCCTCATGACAGTCATGTTTATGACAGATTTATGACACTTTATAATGTCTTGGTAATGTCAAGTTGTCATGACAATGACAAAAACAGGTTATGGTGTATAGGTTTATGTCAAGTTGCCATAACAATGGCATCTCAAACAATGCCTCCTTTGCATTGCAAAAGATATAACTGAGCAAATGATACTTAATATCTCCTTTTACGCATACAGACCTTTCCGGAAAATTACCACAAATTTTCTAGAAAGGTTTTGTATGTGTGGACAGGCCCTTTTGAAAATACCAATAAATTAATTCCGGCAATTTTCCAGAAAGAGAAGTTGTAACATTACTGGCAATTTGCTGGAAAGCTGCTCTGTGTGAAAAGTCCCCTAAAAGAGCGCGTTCACGATTAGAACACGCTGACATGAGACGTCTACACCAGCCAATCAGAACACTCAGACGCATTTACATCCGTGCTGTTTATTAAAATAAAAGCTTTTGAATACTTTCCCAGACACATTTAGCTGCTAGATGTTAGTCAGATAACGTTTCTATGTTCCTTCTATGTTTATTTATAAACAATGCTTATGATAAACCGCTGTTTGTTTACCTTCAAGCTCTAGTTTAGTAGCTTGCCGCGTGTGCGAGTGAAGAAGTGCTTTGGTGAGCGCCAGCAAACGCACATATTATGTACCTCTCGACATGCAAAAGTGTTCCTCCATATTGAAGTTGTTCACGACACTTATCCATTCACAGGATTTGTAATGTAGTCAAATGTGTAAGCATTTAGCTGCGGTTTGCACTTCAAGCAGCCGCATGAAGTCTAAAGCTTTGAATAAAAGTGAAACCATCAACAAAAGCCTGACCCCTTTTATGTCTACAAATACAAGCACAGCCATTTAGAGGCCATTTCTAGTTAATCATGTCAGAATTTACCTGTATTTTAAAATGGATGTGTGAATGGTCTGTTCCGGAAAAATTCCAGAGTGTTCTTGACAGCGCTTTTTTAAAAATATACAGGTAAAGTCGTTCCGGAAATTTTCAGGATATTTACCAGTATCAGTACCAGTATATGTGAAAGACACTATACTGTAGATAGTTGTCATAAACATGCATAAAATCTCCCTAATATGCATGACATATGTAATGTTATGATTATAATGGTTTCGTGACGTCTTATGAACAGCCCCTTCAAGTAAATTATTACCAACTCATTTGAACTAGTATAAAAGCTGTAATTTTGACATTTCAGAAGTCATTTCAGTAGTGAAATGAAGTGAGATCTACTAAAGTGAAATCTACTATAATATCAGTAATTCTACCCTAGTGATAGCTTTGTGCTTTTTTCTGGAAGTGTAATTTATACATGGGCTTCTGCTTCTCTTTCATAGAAATAACCTGGGAATAATTGGGTTACAACGTACAGTATAAAGTGCATTTTAATCTGGGTTTTCAGTGGGACCAAACGTGAGTATCGTGTTTCCTTCAGACATCAGATCCTCTCCAGTGAATTTCCCCTAAGTTTTCTGCCCCCCAGCAAAATGTTTTCCCTCACTCGCCTTGTCTGCCCTCTCTATTCTCTTCCTGTGCCCTATCGCCTCTGTTCTTTCATTGCCCTTTCGCTGGATTTCATCTCCTCTCCTCCGTTCTTCCCCTCAGCAGTCCCTCGATCCTGTTGGCCTCTAGCATAGGCGAGTAAACAGTGAGTGTGTAATTGCTCCCTGTGGCCTTGTGTTTTTGTAGTAATTGCTCTAACGATTGCAAACTGTGCTTCAACTGTCCCAGACCAACAGCTTCTGTTCAAGATCACCTGAAGGCAAACACGGGAAGCAGAACAATGGCCATGTCACACATACGTGACACAAAATCTCCTAATGCTACATATATGTATGTGGCCACTTTCAAGCTACATAGCGCTCTAAAAGTGGTTTAAAAGTAGACTTTATTTAAAAAAGTCAGTAAACCTGTGCCTTAAAAGAATCAAGTTGATTTTACTTTGTGAAGTTTATTTATAAGTGCAGTTTATTTATAAACTATATTAGAGAGGATCACATGCTTATGGTTAACCACGGCTAGTTCCCCCATCAGCTTCACATATTGTGTCAATCAGATGAACACTGACTCACTATAAATAACCAGTTTTCCACTTCAGTCATCTTCATTTTAAAGAAACTCATTCCCAGTGGTTAGCACTGTTGCCTCACAGCAAGAAGGCCACTGGACCAGTCAGCGTTTCTATGTGGAGTTTGCATGTTCTCCCCATGCTCGCGTCGGTTTTCCCCGGTTTCCTCCCACCGTCCAAAGACATACATTCATTCATTCATTTTCTTTTCATCTTAGTTCGGCTTAGCCGGCTTTTCAGCTTAGTTGGCTTAGATGGGTTGCAGCTGGAAGGGCATCCGCTGCGTAAAACATGTGCTGGATAAGTTGGTGGTTCATTCCGCTGTGGCGACCCCAAATTAATAAAGATTCAGGGTCGCCACAGCGTAATGAACCGCCAACTTGTTTTACAAACTCCACTCAAAAGCAACTGAGCCAGCCAAGGCTCGAACCAGCGACCTTCTTGCTGTGAGGCGACAGCACTACCTACTGCACCACTGCGTCACCCCTAAAGACATACATCATAAGTAAATGGCTGCTCCAAAGTAGCATCTTAAGACAAACTCTTAGCCAGCTATATCTCAGCTACTCGTTCACAAGCAGGGTAGTTCTCAAGACCTACCTGAGCTCAAACTCCCCTCTCACCCTTTAAACGGGAGGGAGCCCCGGGCTTGAGGATATTCTGAGCTCAGGGCTCTCTCCCAGGACAGCATGCCAAACACGCTTTATTATCGATCATTAACTAAGTGTGAAATCTTCAAACTAATTTCGAGAGGAGCACGTGTTTATGATTGACCATGGCTGGTCCCACATTAGCTATTATATGATCTACCAATCAGATGAATGCAAAACACAACTAAATAACTGGATTTCCTTACCTTAGTCATCTTCGTCTCGAAGAATCCATCCACCATGACTTCTCTCCCTTTTTCCTAGCATGATTCAGCGTGGGGTGGCACGGCGGCTCATTGGTAAGCACTGTTGCCTCACAGCAAGAAGGTCACTGGTTCAAGACCCGGCTGGGTCAGTTGGCATTTCTGTGTGGAGTTTGCATGTTCTCCCCATGTTCGTGTGGGTTTCCTCCATGTGCTCCGGTTTTCCCCACAGTCCAATGACATGCGTTGTAAGTGAAGTGAAAAAACTAAATTGTCCATAGCATATTAGTGCGAGGATATGGGTGTTTTTTTTTGTATTTAGTATTTTTAGTATTGGGTTACAGATGGAAAGGCATCTGCTGCGTAAAACATTTGCTGGAATAGTAGGCGGTTCATTCCGCTGTGGCAACCCCTGATAAACAAAGGAATAAGCCGAAGGAAAATTAACAAATAAATTAATTCAGGGGTACTCTCAATACCTATCTGAGCTCAGACTCCCCTTTCTCCCGATGAAATGGGAGAAAGCCCCAGGCTCGAAGATCTTCTGAGACTTTGGGACAGCGCGCCAGACACACTTTATTTATCAATCATCGGTTAAGTGTGAACGCTTGAAAAAAAGTGAGCAACACAAGCTCATTGTGAATACGTACCCCCATATACATTTATACATAGTTATGTATGGCTGCATTTCATCTTTCAAACAAATGCTATAGGGCGGTATGATGCTGCCGAGCTTCAGTTTCTTTTTAGATTATCAGCTGACCACTTACATTCGTGTGAACGGCTTTTCCTCTATTACCAGTTTGCCTAGTGGCTCACCGTGTACGTCAACGAACTTGAGACACAGAGCAGAGTTGACCATGACGACGGGGTTCGAGCCTGTGAAGAATGGTTACAGAAAGCAGGTAAACAAAAGGCAAATAATAAAATAAACAAGTAAATTACAGGGAGAAAATGTGGTGAGATCTTACAGGAACTAATGTATTTAACTTAAATAACATTAACTAATGTTAACAAAGATAAATAAATACAGTAATAAACATAATGCAAATTTTTTGTTCATGTTATTACATACATTAACTAATGGACCATTAATTTAATGTGTTACCCTCAGCTTTTTATGTAAAGTCAACTAAACACTTTAAAAGCAGTGGGTTTACTCAGTTTTTAAAAGTGAAGCAAACTAATAGCTTTTTGCAGTGTAAATGAAAACAGTAACGATTAACATGCAGCCAGTGGAGAGCAATGCTGAGTCCATTTTGGGAAATATTAAAATCTTAACAGCTTAGCTTATAAATATTTTAATAATAGAGTGCTATTGAATATTAATTAACTGACTTAAAGTGCCCCTATTATGCTTTTTCAAATTTTTACCATTGATGCACTGTGCTAAAGTCTAGAACAAAGTGCAAAACATATAAAGTTATTGTCTCCTGTTGTAAACAGACATCCAATTATAACAAACTAGGCCATTTGACCAATCAGAGCACTGTAAACTTTCAGAAGGGAGGAGTTTATAAAGAAATGAGAAGTTAGTCAATGTCAAATGTGTATTATGAGAAAATGTAAGTATTTTCAGACATTGAATGTATGTAAGACTTCTGTAGAAAACCTTCTAAATGTTTTTTATGGTATAATGGGGCACTTAAACCCAGTAGTACTGATGATTCATTGCATTGCAGCTGGTTTACAGACACTTATGCTGGGTCATTGCTTTAGTGGGCATTAACAGTTAAAAAAGGGAAATATTTAAAAGAAACATAATGGGTTCTATAGGTTTCATATATCTTCCAAACCTTTATGACTTTTAGAAAACACAAATGGAGATAAAAAAGGATTTTGTTCAAACTATTGAAATCAGTATAACCTCATAATAAAATGTACACAACGTACAAAGATAAATTTGTGTAATCATTTATCCCTAAAGAATGTCATACCTTAAATGTACATATTAGTACCCAGTGACAGCATTTATACTTTTTTATCATTGCTTTAATAATGTTCAGAGTGGATTTTAGACTTTATTATTATAGTATGGACAAAAGGTCCAAACATCACAATATCAGTACAAAAAAGGCCAACACAAGCTTACTGTGAAAACGTAACCCCGGATACATTTCTGGAGAGCGCAAATTATGTAGCCAGAACTACATAAAGCTGCATTTGTGTTTAAAATAAATGCTACGGGGCGGTATGATGCTGCCGACAGCTTCTACAGGGTAATAAGGCCACAGTCATATCACCCTGCAGCCCAGTACTCACTGAAGCTAAGCAGGGCTGAGCCTGGTGAGTACCTGGATGGGCGACCACATGGGAAAAACTAGGCTGCTTTTGGAAGTGGTGTTAGAGAGGCCAGCAGGGGGCGCTCAACCTGCATTCTGTGTGAGTCCTAATGCCCCAGTGAAAATGAAGGGGACACTACACTGTCAGTGGGCGCCGTCTTTCATATGAGAGGTTAAACCGAGGTCCTGACCCTCTGTGGTCATTAACATTCCCATGGCAATTCTCGTAAAGAGTAGGGGTGTAACCCTGGTGGGCTAAATTCCCTCTCGGCCTATACGATCATGGCCTCCCAATCATCCCTTATACACTGAATTGGCTCTATCACTGTCTCTCCTCTTCCCTATAGCTGGTGTGTGGCGAGCGCTCTGACGCCGTTGTCGTCGCATCATCCAAGTGGATGCTGCACACTGGTGGTGCTGTGGAGAGACCCACCCCCCTCATGATTTTGAAGAGCTTTGGGTGTATGGCCATACGCAATAAATGCGCTATATAAATACACATTACATTACATTACATTCCGTTTCTTTTTTCACACTTACCTCAGTGTGGACGGCTTTTCTGCTGTTACCAGTTTGTTCAGTAGCTCGCCATGTACATTGGCAGACTTGAGATGCAGAGAGGAGTTGACCGCGATGAAGGGGTTTGAGACCGGTGAAGAACAGTTCCAGAAAGCATGTCAAACAAAAACACAAGGCAAAAAATAAAATAAACAAGTAAATAACAAGGTGAAAATGTGGTACTGTAAAATCTGAAAACGTAGTAAAATCAGGGCTTTTCTTTTTTTCGGTTGCTTTTCAAAACATTGTTGGTTGGGTTTAGGGAAGGGAGTGGGTGGGTCAGTCAGTGGACAGCGGCTTCTGGTGCATTTATACGAGAACAGCAGGCACAAATGGCACTTGAGAGAAATTTGAGATCTGAAAAAGCGTACACAGTGGCCTCTGATGGATTCGCGAAAACTAAAAACTGCAAAATAATGTACCTCCTGGGACCTCCTATCTTCGATATTGCGTTATCCAAAAATGTATACTAGGGTACGTATCAATAATGAGCCTGGGTTGCAAAAGGCATAGACAATGATGTCTGCATTGGATCAATTAGCAAATTCCTTTAAAGGAATTTCCCCTTTAAAGTATTAAATTGTGAGGAGGATGAGCAACACAACACTATTTACAAAGGTTTGCAGGAGTCAGTTTATTGATTGTTAAACATAAAAATAAATAAAAAGCATGGCTTAACCCATCCACTCTGCCTGTATTGTTAGTTTTGATTATTCTGTTTCTGTACCTGAATGCTGTTTGATTCTGAAAAACCATAAAGCAATGTTTATTTCACTTTTATTTTTCCTTTATTGTATTTATTTATGCTAGCAATTCCCTCATTATTTTTTATGCATGATTCACTCCCTTACAAAATCCTCCCAGTTAATCTAAATTAATCTAAAATCAAAACAGAGCTATTCAAGTAATTTTATGAAATTGTATTCACATCTCAATATATAATCGCAGAAAAATCGCTACATTAGACATTATGAAAATGATCTGCTGTGTATGTTCTTTAATTCACACATTTGCACATCACAAACAAATCCACTCTTTTTGCATTTTTAAGGATTATAAGATTGCATATAAGAAGGAATGCAAGAAGGTTATTCATTTCACTCATTATCCTAATGAACATTTTACTTCAGGGTAAAAATACCCCCTAAACAAACAGTCCACCTGATTTGCTTTAATGTCTAAACAAAGCCAGTGTGCTGTTAGCATAAAGTTCAGGAACAAAGCACAAATGGCTCTGCATAATAAATATATTTGTTTCCAGGCAACTTGCTTAATGAGATTATGTTGCTGTAATGCTGATGACAAGACTTTGATATCCGGTGATGAAGCTTAATTCATAATACACACAGCACCCGAGAGCGCCTGCCGGTCACCTGTACCCTTGACAATCATTATTTTGAAACATGTTTGTTTGCCGGAGTCGTTAACCTCACAGGCAGTGCTTTTACATGGAGAGTGGTTATGCTTTGTGCAGCCTGGGTTTGAGTTCCAGCTTCACCATGATTAGATCATTTTCAAAAGCCCCGCTCATTGTATCTGTTACATGTAAGATCATTGCACACTGAATCTAACATTTTTATAAATTCGATTGATTCCAAAATCCTCATGTTGTGTCAATTACATTCACACTGTAACGTACAAGAACATACAATAGGGTGGAAGTTCCAAAAGCAGCTTTGTTGATAAATGGTTATACAGGCAAGGGGTCAAAACAGGAGCAAGCAACTACAGTGGATCCGTGAAAAAAGAGTTTTTGAAATAGTTGCAAATTTATTAAAAATAAAATACCTGAAAAATCACATGTACATAAGTATTCACAGCCTTTGCCATGAAGCTCTAAATTGAGCTCTGGTACATTCTGTTTCCACTGTTCACTCTTGAGATGTTTCAGCAGCCTAATTGAAGTTCACCTGTGGTACAGTCAGTTGATTGGACATGATTTGAAAAGGCATACACCTGTCTAAATAAGGTCCCATGGTTGACAGTGCATGTCAAAGCACAAACCAAGCATGAAGACAAAGGAATTGTCTGTAGACCTCTGAGACAAAATTGTCTCGAGGCACCAGGTTACAGAAAAAATGTCAAGGGTAATCCTCAAAGAGTAATTTGAAATCCAGGCAGAGGTGGCGGCAGGCATCAAACAATCCAAAAACAAGAAACAGTCCAAGATCAGAAACACAACAGGGCAAAAACACAAAAATGCTCAGTAATGCTGTGTAAAGTCACGGTCACGCTGCACTTTTTGCCCCATAGACTTCCATTCCTACGCATGCAAAAGGGACAGTAAATGCAAGCTTGTGCGACAGGTTTAGCAGTTTGCTGTGTTGCAAAATTCAAGCTTGGTGCTTTTTTTGCAATGCCATGCAGCAGAATTTCTCATGCACAAACTCTAGTGTAACTGTGGCCTAACAAGATTTTGCAGTGACTGAGGAGCTTTTATGTGTGTGAAGCTTGGCTGCTGGTTCTGTGAAATCAGCGTCTAGTTCATATGAATCAAGTGAGGTGCAAAGCATTGTGGTATATCAAAAGATCTCAAAACTCATGGCTTCTGGTAGTACCCAGAATAGCAAAGTCTACTAAAGGAAGTCGAGCCTTCTCACTTATGGCTCCTAAACTCTGTAATAGCCTTCCTGATAATGTCTGAGGCAAACTCTCTCAGTTCAAAACTAGATTAAAGACCTATCTTTTTAGTAAAGCATACACACATTGCATCAAATAACAGCATGATGAGTGTGCTCCACGTATGTGAGTGGGCTTGACAAACCACCTGTAGAACACACTTCTCCTGTCTAAATGCACCAGACATTTTATTAGACATACTCATATGCTTTACATGTTTGTTTATATGACTACTATTTTCATCTATAGCACTTAATTTTTGCATCTCTTGTTTGCATAGACTATGAACAGCAGCTATGCTAATTATCTTAATACTATATCTTATATCTTAATATTTCTTTATTCTCAATTTCCACCTGGGTATTCTCATCCAAGGCCACTAGAGATTATGCAGCACCATTGATGCGATTCAAGACCTGTGAAGAGTTGATGCCAAGGTATCTATAATCTGGACAAGGCTATATCTTCAACTGATGCTGTTGGGGTCATGAAGAAGCGTAAAGCATGAACTATTTTCTGAAAGACCCCAGTGACAGATGAGTCTTTGCAATGATCTCGTGGGCCAGCCTGATCACCTGCCGGCGACCTACTCAAACCTGCAGCTTCTCCACGATGGACATCCAGTGTTCTTCAGTGCCTAGACTGCAGCTCTACACAGGAAGTTTGGCCAGAGGAGAAATACTCGTGCCCAACTGAGCCTGGTTTCTCACTATTTATTTATTTTTTCTTCACTTTTGTCAATTGGTAAAGTTTTTTTCCTCGCCACTGACTTGCTTGGTTTGGGACTTATAGAGCTGCACATAAATAGATTTTCTCTTTAGTGTTTGGATTTTCAGCAGTGAAAATTAACCCACACTGAACTAAACTAAACTGAACTTCAACTCTGAAAACTGGACTGCCACAGTTTCAATTTACTAGAACTTCTATGCTTCTGCTTTGACACAATCTACATTGTAAAAGCACTTTAGAAATAAACATGAATCGAAGTGAATTTAATTAAATATATGTAGTCCAAGAGAGTGGCTGATGTGAAATTAAGGCCCAATCCCAAATCTATTTTTCTACCCCTACCCCTTCCCCTTTCCCTTGGCCTTTAAAAACGAGTGTGAAGGGAAAGGGCTTAAAAATTTACTTAAGAATTGGGACAGCACTACAACACCTGCACACACCATCATATGTCATCACGATGTCTTGCTTCATATGAGATCAGACGATGGCGACTGCTGTAGTGATTCCAGTTGTGTTATTTTTTGGTATTTATCTTCAGGAAATTACTGAAGGCATATATTATGTTATCATAATGATCTAATGTGGCAATAAGATCGTAACTATACTTCGCATTTACACCGTGGCCATATTCATCTATGTAAACACACCGAAAACAACATTAGCATTATAGCAGACACTGTAAAACGCTCATTCTCAGTCCCTAGACTTTTCTGACAGGGTATTCGAGTGTCATTGAGTGTCAGAATGTTGTGGGACTGCTGTACATGAGTTATTATTAGGAATTATAGATCACAAAATTTAGCGTTTTTTTTTTATAAAAGCATGACAGTAAGACATGAACAGTTATGAATATATTACAACATGTGTTTGTTTGTTGTAAAAATTCGTAATAATGACAAAAATTACTAATTTGTGGCTCTCCTTACTTCCGGGTGCAACAAAACTGCCGCTGTAGCTGGTGCATCCTGGGAAATTTTCCAAATTTTGGGAGTGTGGTCCTGAAAAATCTTCGCTCGAAGGGCTGTATACCCCTTCCCTTTAGCCCTACACCTTCAAGCTAAAGAGAATTGGGACACCACTACCCCTTCACATGAGCGCGCAAAATGAGGGGAAGGGGTAAGGGAAGGGCTAAGGGGTAGAATTGGGATTGGGCCTAACTGCCTACTATAGTGTCTGGTGGGCACAAACTTTAGCTAGTGACCATGACATACAATGAGTCTGAAACTTTTTTCATCATAAAAAATCATATCATATTTCAGAAATATATTAAAAAAGGCACTTTGAGAGATGTTTTGACAGTTCAGAGCCACCGTACAAGTGAAAGCCAAAATCCAGAATCCAGAATGCAGTCAGTCAGAGCACAGAGCTTATTATGACAAAGTGTGTTGTTTAAAGACAGAATGTGGCTGATGGTTGAGAACCTCTGCTGTAGATTACCACTGGTTTCAGTGCTTGCTGTGCACCTGCGTGTGTATGTCCATACCTTTAACTGACAGTCTCTGTTCAGGGTTAATTTGTAAACAGAATTTTTGAGGTGGCTGCAGTATCACAAGTATCAAAATGACACTGATTTCCTGAAATAAAACTTGCTCAGGTTTCTACCACAGTCCAAAGAAATGCAGTATAGGTGTACTGGAAAAAAGCAAATTGGCTAATTGAGTGTGGGTGAGAGAGAAGTGTACTCTAAGTTCTGGGTTGTGGCTGAAAGGGCATCCACTGCATAAAACTCAGGGACTAAGCCAAAGGAAAGTGAGTGAGAAATAGGGGAACTCTCCATTTTTTTGAAGAAGAGCTAGAACAAAGCATCACTGCTTGAATCAACTCTGAACTGCACATCAGACAGTGTGTGCAAGGTTTATGTGCATGACAAACTTTTCAGATACGAATATGAATAAAAACCTACCTTTACCCACAAGTGGAAGTAGAATCTGTGCAGTCCTCAAGCCAAATGAAGAAAACGCTTGCCATTCTAAATGTGCATTAATACATCAGGCAGTCAATGAACAGACTGCGGTGTGTGAAACTTCCAGCATCCCTAACCCAACATATGCTGCTAACCAACCATGCAGGGAGACTAATTACAAAGTCCGGCATCCAGTTCCACTAGCAGACCTGTTGCTCTAAATGGTATTTGATCTTTCTCTACATGGCGCAGAATCCCTTCTGACAGCCTTTTATCACTCTATTGGAGGTAAAGAGCCTGGGAAATGGGCTCTCAGAGACAGAGCTGCAGCATCCCTCAGCGAAGTGATGAAAATAAGTAACTGTCTGAGAGTGGGTGAGACTGAGACGTGAGTGGAATCTGTGAGTGACTGACAGAGATGGGGAACAGAGCCTCAGGGGGTCTTGCGTGGCCCGCCGCGGTGACGAATGAAGGTGTGAGCGCTGAAGACTGCACTGTGTGTGTATATGTTGGGGATGTGGTGACAGCCTGGAGACCGCAGTGCCTTTCTCCCGGTTCTCCCTGTGACACCGGCTAGCTGTGATGAATGCAAAATTGATAGGGCTCATTGAAATTCACAGACGAGAGGAATCTCCATTGACTCGCTCAGCAGCGCCGGCAGCTTGTTTGGAGGAAATTAATTTAATAACAAGATCAGTAAGGCGTCCTGATTGTGGCCTCGCCCCGATTTACATATTAATGAATTTGTGCGCGAGGCATTTCTGGACGAGGAGTCACCACCTATTACCTTTCCGGCCCCTTGAGCTGTGTTTTGCTAGTTCGTCTAGGAAACAATCCTTAGCATGATGCATCGGAGGAATAATGGTGGGAAACCCACCTTTCATTCTGGGAACGGAGTGTCAGATATGTGCCATGTAAGCACAATCCTGATGTAGCTTCTTGGTAATGCGACCGTTATGGTTGAAAATTCCAGCAGAGCTTGTAAAGTACTTGTCTTTTAATGTATATTTTGATGTATTATGTATAGGGTGTGCGTGGCGAATTGACACTTTGAGTCCATAGACATAATAAAGATTTATGTGACGGCTTGGGGGACAGCTGTATTCGCTACGCCTGCATTATTATGCAGCAGCAGAAATGCAAAAGGAATACTGGATGAATTCGGATGCCCCAGAGATTGGCCTCTATGAATTTGTATTTCTCTGCAAAGGCAAATTAGTTGTTGTGTTGTTTTTAGACTTTATCTCATTCGCCGTCTCTTCGAATTCCTCTCTCCTTATCTCTGCCTTTGGCTGCAGTGGTCCAGACTGTCTTCTTTTCTAATTTGCTCTCCAACAGGTCTCTCATTTATCTCCGGGTTTATGTGAGAGGAAACAGTCTCTTTCTGGTGAACTGTGACTGCTCTGAATCCTCCGGCAGAGAGAACAACTCAATCACACTGAGAGCTCTCACAAAGGCCGCTCATTTGTTTCAAAGCTCCAGACTTTTCCTGCAGACTGAAACTTCACTTTAAGTAATGTTAAAGGTCCCAGAGTATTAGGGGCTTCACGTTGTCTCATTTTTCAGCACATCAAACCTTGTATTAGTGGGTATTGAAACTGAAACTTGTAGAAAATACTTAAAAATAAATGGTGTCCATTAAAAAAAAAAGAACTGGCCAGTGAAGGGAAGTGTTCAACTTTTAGACAAGTTTGTTTTTTCCTTTAGATCAGATTGGTAAACTAAACACTTGTTGTGCATTAATTCATTGTAAAAGAGCTTAAACTCTCTTACGGTAATTTGTGTATATGTTAGACAACATACAAACATGTTTTTAAACATGTTGTTATTGCATGCACCACTTATTTAAACCAATGGGAAATTCATTAAAAAAATTACACAAACCGCACAAAAAATTATGATTTGGGCATTAAAAACATCAAATCCATTGAAATTGGAATTTAATGTTAACATGGCACAACATTACATAACATTTTATTTATAACTGATGATTGCTAAGAAAAGTTTTTATGATACCGAATAGAAATTTACGATTTCTTCATATTTATTTCTGAAAACAATATAAATATTACTGTGTAAGGTTTTCAACCAAAATACATTTATTTAACTAGCATAAATGTTGACATCTGGAATGAATGCATGAATTAATTACTTAATTATTTTACCAAAATGAATTAATAAATAATGCATATTTTGCAGCTTGATCACAAAAGAAAAGTAACTATTTTAACTATTGTCAAAAAAGTGACTAAACTGTAAAGATTCATACAGCATTCATTCATTTATTCGGCTAATCATTTTCCCTTAGCTTATCCCTTATTTATCAGTGGTTTGCGACAGTGGAATGAACCACCAACTATCCTGTCATGTTTTACGCAGTGTACACTACCTGACAAAAGTCTGATTGCCTATCCAAGTTTTTGTAACAACAAATAATAACTTGACTTCTAGTTGAACATTTGCTATCAGAAGCTGCTTATATCAAAGGCAGTCATCTACATTATGCTAATTTTACCAAAATAATATATGATCATGTCTTGATTTTTAAATATTTAATTAGGACAGTAAGGTCTGACTTTGCTTAAACAAAAGTCTTTTCACATAACATAAATAATGTACAGTGTAGAATATTAAGTCATGGTGCAGTGGAGAAAGAATATTGTGTATGACTCCCATAAACTCAGTGTCACGGTTGTGGATCTGTCTGGTTCTCTTGTATGTGTGTGTGTGGATGTGGGTGTGTTTGTTTGGGTGTATTTTCACCACGTGGCTGTGTGTGTTTACAATCGTCAGCTGAGCGATCACGTGTCTTGCTGCTACTCAGTCTCACTCAGCTGTTATCTACTAACCACAGGTGCTACCTTTATATGTTCAGTGTTTGTAGATCATGTTTGTCAGTTCATTTGTGTTCACATCTGTGTCCTGTTTCCTGTTAGGCAGCTTTCGCTGATTCCGCTTGGGTGGGTCCTCATAGAGACTATTGCTTTTGGAAAATTCAGTGCCGCTTGTTTTTTCTCCTAAGAACTGTTACCGCTGTTTGGCATTGTTGAACTTATGAGAGATCTCCCTGGATCTGTCTCATCGAAGAACTGCTACCGCTGTTTGGTGTGGCTGAACTTATGAGAGATCTTCCTGGATCTGTCTCATTGAAGAAGTATTACCACTGTTTGGCGTGGCTGAACTTTTATGAGAGATCTTCCTGGATCTGTCTCCTTGAAGAACTTTTACCGCTGTTTACTGTGTCAAATTCCTTGAGAGATGCACCATTGCTCTACCTACTTCCCTCGATATCTGGTAAGATGTCAGTAAGAGACTTCACTCTGGATCTGTTGCTTTGATGAACTATTACCGCTGTTTAGCGTGTCGATTTCCTTGAGAGATGCACCATTGCTCTATCCTATCCTTCAATATCTGGTGACATCAATACCAGTTGTTATCTTTATACCTGGTGACTGGGCTGGCCAATCTTGGAGTACCTTGACCTTCTTTGCTTTCTGGAATATTGATCAGGAGGCTGAAGGAGCGCTATCCTGCTGAAGAATTTGCCCTGTCCTGTGGTTTGTAATGTAATGGGCAGCATAAATGTCTTGATAGCTCTGTCCACTCTGCAGATCTCTCGAATGCCCCCATACTGAATGTAACCCCAAACCCTGATTTTTCCTTCACCAAACTTGATTGATTTCTGTGAGAATATTGGGTCCATGCGGGTTCCAATAGGTCTTCTTCAGTATTTGTGATGTTTGTAATGCAGTTCAACAGATGATTCATCAGAAAAGTCTACCTTCAGCCACTTTTCCAAATAAGTAATATACTCTCAGGATGGCGCCGCGGATGGCTGCCTCGGTGTGGAGCTCTTCAGTGTTTGCACTATTTCTGTTAGTCTGTCCTGTTTTATGTTTATCAAACACGATCTGTTATACCAGGGATGAGCTGCTGAACATTCGGCAGTGCACACCAACTAATCACCAACTGGATTTTGATTTTTCTGGCGTTTTGCGGAACATTGTCATCGGCGGAGCAGCTGCTTTGTGGAAGAAATACAAGACCCGGCGGCGTGGGAAAAGAGCCGGCGCGCTCGTCAGGCTGAGACAGCGCGGCTTCAGAACAGCGCTGCCTAGCATCCATCTAGCGAATCTCCGCTCGCTTCCTAACAAAATGGACGAACTACTTCTGCTCTCACGCGAAAACAAGAACTTTAACAACTCTGCTGCGCTGTGTTTCACAGAAACCTGGCTGAACAAAGCCATTCCGGACAGCGCATTACACTTACCGGACTTTCAGCTGTACAGAGCAGATCGCGATACGGAGTCAACGGGCAAAACACGCGGTGGTGGGACATGCTTTTACATCAACAGGAGATGGTGTACGGATGTAACTGTGTTAAAGAAGATGTGCTGTCCTGATGTGGAAGCGCTTTTCATTAACTGTAAGCCGTTTTATGCACCGCGGGAGTTCTCCTCGTTCATTCTCGTCTGTGTTTACATTCCACCACAAGCACACGTGAGGACTGCGTTACAACAGCTGTCTGATCTGATCACAGAGACTGAACAACGACACCCGGACTCTGCTTTTATCATTCTCGGTGACTTTAATCAGGCAAAACTCACACACGAGCTGCCTAAATTCAAACAGCACATCACATGCCCCACCAGAGACAATAACATTTTGGATCATTGCTACACCACAATAAAGGATGCATATCGCTCTGTCGCCAGAGCAGCTTTAGGACTCTCCGACCACTGCCTGGTTCATCTTATACCAACTTACAGGCAAAAACTTAAAACTACTAAGCCAGTATTAAGGACTGTTAAGAGATGGACCAACGACACAGAGCAGGTCTTACAAGCCTGTTTTGAATGCACTGATTGGAGTGTTTTTGAAGCTGCATCCACCAACCTAGACGAGCTCACAGAGACTGTAACATCATACATCAGTTTCTGTGAGGAGTTATGCATCCCTACCAGGACCTACTTATCATTTAACAATGATAAACCATGGTTTACACCAAAACTTAGACAGCTTCGTCATGAAAAAGAGGATGCCTACAGGAGCGGGGACAGGATTTTATACAATCAGGCCAGGAACACACTGACAAAGGAGATTGGTGTGGCCAAGAAAAGCTATGCCAAAAAGCTGCAAAACCAGTTTTCTGCCAACGACCCTGCATCAGTATGGAAAGGCCTGAAAGACATCACAAATTATAAAACGCCATCCCCCAGTATCGACTGCAACAAACATCTTGCAAACGAGCTAAATATCTTCTATTGTAGATTTGACACCTCTGACCAGACACCTCACACCCACCCAGATCATCAACACCTCCAGCCATCTCCCTCTCACCCCCTGCACTTCAGATCAGTGAGGATAATGGGCATCAGATCCTCAGTAAACAGCCATCAACACCTCCAGCCATCTCCTTCTCCACCCCGGCACTTCAGATCAGTGAAGATAATGTGCGTCAGATCTTCAGTAAACAGAGGAGAAGAAAAGCACCAGGTCCAGATGGTGTTTCACCAGCCTGTCTGAAAACTTGTGCGGACCAACTGGCTCCCATTTTCACACAGATCTTCAACAGATCACTGGAACAGCGCAAAGTTCCATCCTGCTTCAAATGCTCCACCATCATCCCAATACCAAAGAAACCAAAGATCACAGGACTCAATGACTACAGACCTGTTGCCTTAACATCTGTGGCCATGAAGTCATTCGAAAGACTGGTGCTAGCTTATCTGAAGGACATCACTGGACCTTTGCTGGACCCCCTGCAGTTTGCCTATAGAGCAAACCGGTCTGTGGATGATGCAGTCAACATGGGACTGCATTATATCCTAGAACATCTGGACAAACCAGGGAACTACGCAAGGATACTGTTTGTGGACTTCAGTTCTGCCTTTAACACCATCGTCCCATCACTGCTCGAGAACAAACTGACCCAGCTGTCTGTCCCTAGCTCTGTCTGTCAATGGATCACCAGCTTTCTGACAGATAGACAACAGCTAGTCAGAATGGGCAAAATCACATCCGACAGCCGCACCATCAGCACTGGTGCCCCCCAGGGATGTGTTCTCTCCCCACTGCTCTTCTCCCTGTACACAAACGACTGCACTGCAAAAGACCCCTCCATTAAGCTATTGAAGTTTGCGGATGACACTACTGTTATCGGCCTCATCCGGAACGGTGACGAGTCTGCATACAGACAGGAGGTGGAGCGGCTGGCTTTATGGTGCAGATACAACAACCTGGAGCTGAACACGCTCAAAACAGTGGAGATGATAGTGGACTTTAGGAGAAACCCCCCTGCACTCCCCCCACTCACCATCATGAACAGAACTGTGGCTGCAGTAGAGTCATTTAGGTTCCTGGGCACCACCATCTCTCAGGATCTGAAGTGGGACATTCACATAGACTCCATTGTAAAGAAAGCCCAGCAGAGACTGTACTTCCTTCGTCAGCTGAGAAAGTTCAACCTGCCACAGGAGCTGCTCGTACAGTTCTACTCAGCTGTCATCCAATCCATCCTCTGCACTTCAATCACCGTCTGGTTCAGCTCAGCTGCCAAAACCGACCTCCGTAGACTACAGCGAATAGTCCGGACTGCTGAACGAATCACTGGCACTACCCTTCCCACACTTCAAGAACTGTACTCTTCCAGAGTGAGTAAAAGGGCTCGTAAAATCACTCTGGACGCCTCACACCCAGCACACTACCTGTTCGAACTGTTACCGTCTGGTCGGCGCTACAGAGCACCAAGCACAAAAACAGATAGACACAGGAAAAGTTTCTTTCCTCAGGCCATCTACCTCATGAACAGTTAAATATTCCCCTACTGTGCAATAAACGTGCAATACTTTCTCATACGCACTTGTACACAGCACCTTATAACCTGTATATTTACAACATATCTGTACATACATTCAACATCCAGATCTTTTTGACTGACTGCATCTCTGTTTAATGTTTATTGCCTTTTCTTTTCTTGTATTTAATTTTGTGTTGTCACTCGTCACTTTATGTACACTGAAAGCTTCTGTTGCCAAAACAAATTCCTTGTGTGTGTGAAGCACACTTGGCAATAAAACTGATTCTGATTCTGATTCTGATAAGTAGTCAAGTTATTATTATTTGTTGCTCTTACAGCTGGGATCGACGACGAGATTTTGTCAGGTAGTAGATGCCTTTCCAGCTGCAACCCAGTTCTGGGAAACACCCATACACTCTCTCATTCTCACACAAACACATGCATACACTATGGCAAATTTAGTTTATCCAATTTAATTATACTACATGTCTTTGGACTGAGGGGAAAGCCGGAGCTCATACAAGTTCATTCATATGAAAATGATTTTTTTTAAATGTATGCGCATCATCAAATCCCACCCTAAACCTTAAACCTGAGGGATGAACAGATCATACTAAAATGTACAAATGAGATTGTACAAATGAATACGAATCAGCCAGTAAATCAAAAGTTGCACTAAAACAAATTGCCATGAAATTGAGTGAGATCCTAAATCTTTAAAGAGCCCCTATTACACATTGAAAAGGGTCATATTTCAGTTTTATGGGTCTCCAACAACATACTAATATGTATGCAAGGTCAAAAAACACGTTCATGGTCTTTTATAATATGCATTTATTTTTACCTAATTAACCCAGCGACTCCCATATGATTTGTTCAGCGATTCATTTGTTTCCAAACCCCTGCTTAGCGCGAAACTAATATGCGCTGATTGGACCCATGACAGCCTGTTGCGATTGGTCGACAGCATTCAGCGTGAGTCAGTAAAATGCCCAGCATGGTTTATCAAGCCCCCGGGTCGCCAACATTGGTATAGGATCCGATCGCAGCGGACGCCCGAAACACGCTTCAAAGTAAACTTACTAACACCACAGTAAACAGTACCCGGTTCTCAACAGTGTTATTCAGACACCTCAGCGCCGAAAGCAGTGCGTTAAACACAAGCATGTTGCTCTTAAGTATGACACACATTCAGTTTTAATCCACACAGCAGCAAAAGCTAAACTATTCTGAACCTTGACCGCTGCACGTGTGCAGGATCAGCTAACAGTGGCCATAGCAACGGCAAACGGCAGTGGAACGAGCTCACAAAAGCATTTAAATCTGTAAACAAAGCAGCACGCGTCACGTTTACAAAGTTGCATTAGACGCGATATGAGAATATAAAGAGTTAACCTGATACAGTACACGCGGTTACTAGTAAAAAACATGTAGATCATTTCGATTTGCAATCATTGCTGTGGCACCTCGTCCGTGAACTGCTATATGTTCTAAGTGCTTACCTGTATTCTGCTTTTCTAAACGATCACATCCCCAGCCGGGAAGTTGTAGCATCCTCTGTCCTCTGACAAGCTATCTCCGCGGGCTCCCGCTCTCCATTCGCAAGCCTTTTCTAGAGTTCAGCAGCCAGCCGGTGTACCTAATAATTTGTCCTTATTTTGCCTGCACCCCTGGTGTCATCTGTCCATTACAAGATTGAGACACTTCAAAATCTGCATTTTAGCCCCCTCGCAGGGGCCCCAAGTATGCACGGGCCCCTGGGCCTGTACCCATAATGTCTATTGGTTAATCAGGCCCTGAGTAATGCGTACAGAGAACAAAGTTCGGGAACTTAAAAAAAACATCCAGGTTAATGAAATCATAAACCCTTCAGGTTACGCACATTCACCACGCACACACCTCGCGCAGCAATGGGGCGTGGCCAGAGGCGTTAAAAGAAAGCTGAAATGTCGTCCAAACGCTGCTATTTCCACAGAGATCATTCTGTTTCTAAGTTTGGGCTTCCAAAGGACATGACACAAAGAGAGTAGTGCTTACAATTTAATTTGAATTATGTTCCAAAGAACTATAAAAAATAGCTTATCATTTGACAAAGGAGAACTTCCAGAATCTTTCCCATTTCAGTGCTGGATTCGGCTAAAAACTCCTCAAAGGAACAGCTCCAACAAGCAGAAGCTTTGTATTGTGAGCTACAACCTGTACTCTATTAATCCAGGCTCGCCACAGCGGAATGAACCGCCAACTTATCCAGCATGTTTTTACGCAGCAGATGCCCTTACAGCCGCAACCCATCTCTGGGAAACATCCACACAAACTCATTCACACTCATGCACTACGGACAATTTAGCTTGGCCAATTCACCTGTGCTGCATGTCTAAGGACTGTGAGGGAAACCGAAGCACCTGGAGGAAACCCACGCAGGAAAAACATGCAAACTCCACGCAGAAACGCCAACTGACCCAGCCGAGGCTCGAACTACCTACTGCGCCACTGCGTCGTCCCCTGATCCCCCTATCTATTACATGCGCTGCGCAGTGTTGTAGCGAGGACGTAAACAAAGATGTAAACAACGGGAAATTCTGTTTGGTACCGTAAACAATTTAGCTAACTTACAAATTCATATTTATCAGTCAAACCGTCTTTAGCAGTGGCTGCTTTCCCTGCGTTCTATAACATTCACAGTTCTATTTGTTATATAAGATTCGGTTTCTAGAATATTTTAACAGCAAACTCAGTAAATTAACTCAATAATGCTGAAACTCAAAATGTCAAAGACATCTTTAAATCAAGTTCAAATAACATTACAGGAGATCAATCTGGACATAGGCATCTGGACAAAACCTTAGTTTTGTCTTCATAATTATTATTTCAGACCAATAAAAAGAAAAAAGACCCTCCTTCCGAAGCTTCGACGGTCTGCTTAGAGAAGCTGTCAGTCACAACTGTCAATAATGATGACACACCCCGTTTTTATAGCAATAAATTACTGGCTAAAAACATACTGTTTACAAAAATGAACCTCTGAACTTATGTCAGCATGATAACCATTGCCTTAATTGACCAAAACCATCTTTCGAGACATTTTAGTACAAATGTAATTCATTTTTTTTTTTATTTGGGCTTAAGTCTCAATGGTTAATATTGGGAAGGCAGGGTTTATGACATACTGCAGCCAGCCCCCAG
Organism: Danio tinwini; assembly: GCA_903798205.1. Classification (NCBI taxonomy): domain Eukaryota; kingdom Metazoa; phylum Chordata; class Actinopteri; order Cypriniformes; family Danionidae; genus Danio; species Danio tinwini. The sequence goes on from CAIGQZ010032580.1 coordinate 9,131,552, forward strand.
GGGGCGATCTAACAGCCGGTAGTTTCACTGAAGAGCACGTGTGTGGTACATTTGACTGTGACGCTTTAGCCAATCAGCGAATCACAGCACATTATGTTATCTGACCAATCAGAGCCTCTTGAGGGCGGGCCTTTCAGGGAAACTAGGAAATATGACAGTTGTTTTCATGTTAGCAGAGGGGGGGGGGTGCCCCCGTGCCAATAAGCTTGCCCCTCCCCTCTGGCCCTGCTAAATTTCAATAATATCATGCATATTTTTGTGTCAAAACACCACGGAGAAGCGAGATCAGCCATCGGTGCCTGAGGAGATATGACTGAGGCCAGTGTTGCCAGATGTAGCTGTCTGATTCCAGCCCAAAAACTATACAAAACCCGCCTATGTGCACATACATGCATGCAATCGGAGTCACTGACTGAGGCCTCTCTTGCGCGCTCTCTGTGTCGTGTGCACTCTCTCTCTCTGTCAGTGACGGTGCTGCGGGCATCAGTTCCCCACATTCGTCAAAAGTTAACCCCCAAATTGACATAGGAAATAAAAAGATTCAGTTATGTTCATGTTGTGAAAAACTATTAAAATGTCCACTGATTATATTAGGTTTCTGTTTTCAATAGCGATTTTAATACTTTTAATATAGGAAGTCCTTGGCTATGCAGAGGCTATAATTAATCAGAAATTGAGTGTACGTAGTTTTACGTTAGGAAATGCAGTCTTGAATATACAAACAGTCGGCAGGTACCGGAGAACACAATGATAACATTTAGTTGTCAGTCACGCTCATGTAAAGGTATAATATTCAACTCGTTTAGTTTTGCCTTCATTAATTTTTGTTTTCAGTTGTGACATCAAGCGATCACGAGTCTTCAAACACATGATTATTTAGGCTACAACACGTTTTTAAACAATAGTTTAATTTCTTATAACTACTTTTTTTATCTTTCCCATGGTGACAGTCAGTACATAATATTTTTTGTTATTTTGCAAGATTTTGCAAGTTGTATTCAGACAATGTCCCTTTAGGTATTCGGTGTCTTTGATTCAGATTAAAGTGTAATTTAAAAACTTGTTAACTAGGAAAGTTGGAATAATTAGTCAAGTTATTGTGTAACTGGTTTGTTGTGTAGACAGTCAAAATATATACAGTAAATATTTCTTGAGGAGGCTAATAATACTGACCTTAAAATAGTTTTTTTTTTATTAAACTTTTATTTAAGAAATAAACTAAAGAAATAAGACTTAGTATGACTCCAGATTTATTTTTTGTTTGTTTGTTTTATAGGGAATACTGTGAAAACTCCTTGGTTTGTTAAATATCACTTGGAAAACATTATTTTAAGTTAACAGGAAGGCAATGAAGTTGATTTCAACTTCGTCTGTTAAAGTTTACAGGTGCAAAAATGTGCCTTAATGTACTTGAATGTTAGAAATGTCTTATCCTGCTACAATACAAAGTTACTTGTCAAATAAATTAATTATTTGTTTAATTACAAATTAATTAATTAATTAGTTATTTAATTAGCTGTTTTATGAAGACTGCAGAAAGATACATGAAAACATGGACTTTGAATAATTGTTTAAGTATTTGCCCACTAAAAGTACAAGTGGCCCCTGCCCGGCCTTCCCAGTTACTCTGGTCTAGAACCGCCACTGGTTGAAAGTTGCAGCTGATGGGCTAAAAATAAAGAAGACTTGCTTGTTTCAATTTGTTTACCAGGCAGAGCAAGTTATAAAACCTTCCAATGACAAGTATGATTCTCTTTGGAATTATGTGTTAGCATGAATAATTCACAAGACCGGGAATATTTATGAAGATAGTACATCGGGTTGATTTAATTTATTATTATATTTTTTACAAATGCCATACTAACAAAATCGACACTTGAAAACAAGTCTTCAAATTCGGCCGTGTCCTGACTCTTTTCCCGTACGAGTGTTGGTTAATCTGTTGAAAACAGTGCTGTGCCCTGTTGTTGGTGTGGGTTAGTTTGTGCCCGTCTCTCCAGCCCTCGCACACCTACGCACACTCCCACAACAGCACGAGCACAGATGGCACACTCAAGGGGCTCTGGGAGAAACCAGGCAGTCCATCACAAAACAGATTTCCCACTGAGAGAGAGGAGTATTAGAGAACACGGTGTGGGAAATTCAATAGTTGACAGTATGGAGCCTGCTCGCAAATTTAATGCAGCTGTTGCTCCGTTTGTGAGCGAGCAAAATATAGACGTAATGCTGTCTAAGACGGACACAGGCGGATTATGAATGTTCTATTTGTCCTGCTACTGGTTTAATCACACTGACTGCATGGCTTGGCTGAGCCGCTGGATTCCTATTATGGCTGCTTGGCTAGCGACGCTATTCTCACACGATAACTATCAGCCTCCATCCAGCATGTTTTTCTTCTTCTTCCCTATAGCCTGCTGCAGGGCTTAGGGCATTTTTATTCCACCTGATCTCACTCTGAACTTGTCTTCATCATATTGAAACCATACAGAGTTGAGCCGGTCATCGTAACCACCTGTCTGACCTGCAGACACCTGCCGCATCTCCTCAATGACGTCAAAGCAGATTTCACTGCAACCTTATATTATTAAAGCGGCCAGTAATGGCTTTATTGCCTTAGCAGAGTGCGGCGTGTCCAAGCAGGAGGGTTATAAAGACAAATGACCTGTGGTTTGGCTGCAAAATATTTCTGCTTTATTGTCTTTCACAAATCAGCATGTAATGAAATTAGAGCTGGGAGCGCCAATCAATGCGAGTGAAAAAATGCAATTACGAGGGCAATTACGAAGTGGTGTCTCGTGGGAGATAAGGAAGAGAATGAAAACGTATTACAACCTGCTTTCCTCTTGTCTGTCCTCTTTACACCTCTCTCTCTCCCCTCTCTCTCTTTCTTTCAAGGGGGTGGAAACAGCTGTCCAAACTTTCGAGAGAACCAGAATTAATATCAACCTCAGCTGTCTCTTGTGCTGTTGATAGGAGATTGAAGGGCAGATCCTCCAAACGGGGCTGCCACTTTATTTTTTGGTGTTTCAGAGAAAAACCTTGCACCCCCAGTTACAATAGGATGTAAATGTATCCCAGATCTGCTTGTTTTAAAGACCCGATGTACTTTAAGTCATAATTGAAAAACGAACTGAAGGGATGACGTTTTAAAGGGCACCTATGATGAAAATCATCTTTTGTAAGCTGTTTGGACAGAAGTGTGTGCAGGTATAGCGTGTCTACAGTCATATTGGGGTAATATTAAGACAATAAGCTTCTTTTTTAAATTTCCTGACGTTAAAATAGGATCAAAATTCCTCCCATTTTGAGGCCATAGGAGTGCAGTTTGACACCGTGTATTAACATGTCTCTGTAGTACGCATATAATTCAATTCAATTCTTTATTTCTAAAGCGATTTTACAATGTACATTGTGCCAAAGCAGCTTCACATGGAAGATTATAGTAAATTGAACCAGTGTCAGTTCAGTTTTCAGTGTTGAAGTTCAGTTTAGTTCAGTTTAGTGTGGTTTAATTTTCACTGCTGAGAGTCCAAACACTGAAGAGCAAATCCATCGATGAGCAGCTCCACAAGTCCTGAACCATGCAAGTCAGTGGCGACAGCGGTGAGGAAAAAACTTCACTAATTGGCGAAAGTGAAGGGGATTAAAAAAACAGGCTCAGTTGGGAACGAACATTTCACCTATGGCTAAACGTCTTGTGCAGAGTTGCAGTCTAGGCGCCGGAGGCTGGAGAATGCTGGACAACCATTGTGGAGAAATATAATGATTAGGGCTGTGTATTGGCAAGGGCCTAATGATACGATACATATCGCGATACATGGGTCACGATAAAATATATTGCAATATATCGCAATACAATAAATATTGTGATATATTGCAATAGTTTGTATTAGTATGTGTCACATTATATTGACAACTTAATAAAGTCGGCAGACAAATTTAAATTCCAATTCCAATTTATTTTACATCCATTCCAATTCACTAAAACTGCACAGTGTGATTAAACAGAGAACTATGTATATTGCAAAGCTTTAATGGCATTTTTCTTTTTTGTCTATTTCAGTACTCCCTGGTATAGCATTTAGCGTTGAGCTATGTTGACCAATTTGGCATCGTACAATGTCTAATGTGAAACATGGCGATGGACCATGGCATCGTTGACATAGGGGGAGGTGAACTAATTATTTATGAATAATTAATAAATTTATAACTAATTAATTATTTGTAGCCTACCGTTTCAACTACCTGACACGCATGGCCTTTGTTTTACTCATAACCAAATAATAAATAAATAAATAAATAAATAAATAAATAAATAAATAAAGATAAGTTACACACAATTTACCACCTGTCAATCACTTTTTTCCGCTGGACTCTGGCATGACTAGGCAGAGTGAACCGTGCCGTTATGGCATCCACACACTTGCTTGGTAAAAAAAGCTGCACAACCAACAAGAACTAGCCAACAGTATCTGAGGTTTTGACTAAAATTACTTAGCACATGCGTGAAAGTGAAAGACTGAAGCAGTGTACTGATGCTGTGACACGTTACCTGAGAGAATCAAAAGACAGAAGAGTCGTTAGATAGAGACAAGATGAATTAAATATCACTTTTAACAACTAACTTATAGTGAGACGCAATCCAGCGGTACATCCTTAATAAACTGTCCGTACCAATGACTGTATAAAATATACAGTCCGTACACTGTTTTCTGGAGCTTAGACGAGCGCATGACTGTGTGTGTGTGTGTGTGTGTGTGTGTGTGTGTGTGTGTGTGTGTGTGTGTGTGGTGACGTGATGTGCATTTTCAGCAAACGGAGGGCTCTTCAGAAATGCTTGATGAAACGCCAGTTTGGATGTGGATCATTTTTATTCTAAAATGCCATTTTAAAACTAAGCTGTATCAGATTAAACGGGGCCTGAGTGTGTGTTTTTCACAAGCGCGTTTGCAACGGAGGCGGGGCGGAGGATCTGTGATGCCGTCTTGTCTATCGACCCAATCCCAATATCGTTAAAACCAAAGTGCAGCCACACATCAGCTTTAAAAGCTGGAGGCACCTTTATATTTTCCGCCATGCTCACTCTTGCTTACTTCTGATACCGTACTACTTGGCGTTTTGTTGATCGCGAGTTAGGGACATCTACTAAGGAGGAGGAGGTCATTTGGCACAACTTGAATCAATACTTGAGGTTGGACTATCGATACACCATCGTAAAAGTAATTATCGCGATAGTTAGTTGTATCGATATTTTTGCACAGCCCAAATAATGATATCAACAAGACAGGACGTGCCCAAAGCAACTGGGATTAAAAGATCTGTTGAGCTCTCTGTGATCATCAGTCATTATCAAATATGATCAAGAATGAGTTTTACAAGTTTAAAACGTTTTTAAAACAGTGCATGTTTGTACTGAATTACAGTGATTTTACCGTCTTCATCACCACAGCTGCGTGTCAGTATATGCCATGTGTGTGCCATGTGTGTGTGTGTGTGTACTTTGTAACGACATTGTGTGTGACTCATCATTGCAACTCCACAACAAATACACCAAATAATCATTGATAAAGTTATTGTAGTATTTCTCACAAACGTTATGTGAGATCTGCTTCCTTCATGTCTGTCACTGTGCTGTTTATTTGACGCAGCCGAGGTGGAGATCGAGGCACACTCTTACAGTCATGTGGAAACAGTGAGCAGGGAGAACTAGCATTAAAGGCACAGGTAACAAAAAAGAGCTACAATGTGTTCAAAGCAAAAAGTTCTCTAATATTCTGGAAGGGTTAATAAATAATCTGATGGATGTTTTGAGCTGAAACTTTACAGACACATTCTGAAGACTATCTTAAATCTTGAAAAAGGGGTAGAATAGGTGCTCTTTAAATCAAAATAAGGCCAGCAGAAAGTTCATTTGGATTTTGTTTATGGAGTTTGAAATGGAAGCTCGCCAAAGTGAAGCTTTCTGAAATGTTAGCTCTGGCTGGTAAACACCTTTGAAGACCTTCTTTGACATGGGAATTCACTCTGGTTAATTTACTCTATTCAAGTTCAAACGTCCTCGAGTAAAAACATAAACCCTAGAGAGCTGTTTTATTTAAACTATATCATTCATGTTGAAAGCAACATTGACAGTTTTTAATGTTTTATAATCTAAGCTGCTTTACTCAAAGCAATGGGCTGTCAGGGGTGCAAATGTTTCACCTTTCAGGCTGTGTTTACGCTGGTGTGTTTTCATTTTAAAACACATGCTTTTTGGATCCACCTGGCATCCACACTTCAGCATCATCCAACTGTGAAAATGGAATGTTTTCATTCTTTTATTTTCCTTCGGCTTTATCCCTTTATTAATCAGGGGTCGCCACAGCGGAATGAACCGCCAACTTATAGAGCATATGTTTTACGCAACGGATACCCTTCCAGCTGGAACCCAGAACTGGGAAACATCCATACACACTCACATTCACACACATACACTACGACCAATTTAGCTTATGAAATTCACCTATAGTGCATGTCTTTGCATTGTGGGGGAAACCGTAGCACCCGGAGAAAAGCCACGCCAACACGGGGAGAACATGCAAACTCCACACAGAAATGCCAACTTGCCCAGTCGGGGCTCAAACCAGCAACCTTCCGCTTAGTGTACTGGAAGGGATGACGTTTGGTTTGTGCTTGTCAATGAATTCCTCTGATAGATTAGATTCTTGGAACTTCTTGGTTAGACCCTATGCTAGTTATTTAACACTTAGCGAGCTGACTATTAATAATGAAACAAAGATTTGATTTCTGTCACGTAAACAAACATTACTTTAATGAATACTTTTAATACTTTTGTTTTTAACCAAACCCACGATAGGATTGTGCTTCAGATGCCATCCTGTGTTCTTGTGCATCTTGTGTGAGTGTAGCGGAGGCCAGCTAGTGAAGTGTTGTGCAGGTGAACCTCTCTACTCTGACAGCAACAGATGCTAGAGGCCATGGTCTTTGGCCTCCTTGTTAGAGCAACCGACTCCCATGCGAAGGGTCACCAGTTTGATCCCAACTTGGAGTGGGATAGGTGGTGTAGGATTGGCAGGGTTACATTGGTGCCGTGACCCGGATGGGAATGAGGTTTACGGGGTGAGTGTAGCGGAAGCTGGCTAGTGAAGTGCTGTGCAGGTAAACCTCACTCCTCTGAATCAGGTGTGTTTGGTTAAGTGGAAAATGGAAAATGTGCAGAGCTGATGGGCCGTGGTTGAGAAACACTGGTCTAGATGATCTATACAACAAACACTGCCTTTTTTGTGTTTGTGCACTGTACAAGACAGACTTGGATCTAAAACGTGCAATCAAATGTAGTATAACATACTTCAGATTTGACAAATTCTAGACAGTGCCCTCTAGTGGATTTGCCATCCAAAAAGTGCAATAAAACAGACCCGGAGCAATGTATTTTTGGTTTCGCAAAAATGTAAACTGAAGCATATATATTTTCAATAAACAAATAAATGGCTCAGCACAAATTAGTTTCACCAAGATGGTGCAAACCAACGCAATCTCACGGCAATTCATAACTTTTTGATTTAGTGGCTAATTCGTATGAATTCGTACGATCTAATTCGTACAAATTAGTACGATTTGCTCATCACCCAATGATGGTTGGGGTTAGGGGTGGGGTTAGATGCCACGCCTCCTTTTTAAAATCTTACATTTTCGTACAACTAAACTCATATGAATTTGTACGAATTAGCCACTAAACTGACAAAACGTAAAATACTTACGTTTCCTCGTGAGATCAGGCTGTGCAAACCACAACACAGATGATGACAATGCAGTTTTTCCATGCAAGTTACTGTACATGTTATTGTAGCAAAGTCTATGTAATCTGTCAAATATTATGTAATTTATGTAATCATATACATATGTATTTGATATGAGTCCCATATCTTTGGCATGTTTTTCAACACTGATGAGTTTTTACATTATGAATAAACATGACGTGATGACTGGAGTGCTAAATTGCAGAGCTCTTGAAAACATTCACATTGCTATGTGATGTTTAATTAGCATATTTACATTTTCATCTAAAAGTTTGGGATATTCCAACACAATGTCACGGCAATTCATAACTTTTTGATTTAGTGGCTAATTCATATCCAATTAAGTTCAATTCATTTTATGTTTATTTCTATAGTGCTTTTACAATTTAGATTGTGTCAAAACAGCTTAACATAGAAGTTCCAGTGAATTAAAACTGTCAGTTCAGTTTTCAGAGTCGAAGTTCAGTTTAGTTCAGTTCAGTGTGGTTTAATTTTCACTGCTGCTAGTCCAAACACTGAAGAATCCATTGATGTGCAGCTCCACAAGTCCCAAACCAAGCAAGCCAGTAATGTAATGTGTAATGTAATGTAATGTGTATTTTATTTAACGCATTTATTGTGTATGGCCATACACCCAAACACTTTACAATCATGAGAAGGGTTTCAACACACCACTACTAGTGTGCAGCATCCACTTGGATGATGCGATGGCAGCCACAGTACAAGGGCGCCAGTGTGCTCACCACCCACTAGCAGGGGCGAGGAACAAAACCTTGAGATAAACCAAACTCAGTTGAATACGACCATTTGTCCTCTGGCCAAACAAGTTGTGCAGAGCTGCACTCTAGGCACAGGAGGCTGGAGAATTCTAGACGTCTATCGTGGAGAATTGCAGGTGTGAGTAGGTCACCAGCAGGTGTTCAGGCTGGCCCACGGGATCAATGCAAAGACTCATCTGTCACTGGGGTCTTTCAGGAATCAGTCTCACGCTCTCCGCTCCTCCATGACAGCCACTGCATCTGCTCAGAATATGACCTGGTCCAGGATTATGGGTACCTCTATAAGTGCTCTGTGGTTGGCATCATTTCTTTACAGGTCTTGGATCACATCAATGCCCCCTCTAGAGGCCTACGGATGAGTATCTCCAGTGGGAAATAGAGAATAAAGAAAATAATTTATATGAATTCATATGATCTCATTCATACAATTTAGTATCATTTGCTTATCCCCCAATGATGGCTGGGTTTCAGGGCGGGGTTGCCACATCTCTTTTTTTTAAATCGTGCCTTTTGTAAGACTGAACTCGTACAAATTTGTACGAATTAGCCACTAAACTGATACAATTTCCTTGTGAGATCAGGCAGGATATTCGGATGTTGAAGCATTCTTTTAAACTTCTTTTTAATTCTAAAGCAACGCTGAGTACATTGAGGTTTTAAAAATAGGATGTTTTTAGGGAACAAAATGGATGTTGCTTAAACACCTGTAACTCATCAGTAATATTGTTTTAGACTATCTTTAAAAGTATAATTATCTTGTTGTTTTGAAATCTACAGCTGTGTGAAATTACCGGCAATGTGTGAAATCCGGCAATCTATTGATCTAAATGCGGAAGTGGTCATTTTCGCGATTGTTTCAGAACTTCCGATTTAGTTGCCTATGGGAGAAATTACTAGGCATAATAAAAGGCAGAAAATGATCAGACTACTTGCTTTACAAACAAGTGTGTCCATGACTATACAGACAAAGCAGAATAATATAATAAGAAAATAGCAACATCAAGCAGGATCTTGAGCTGTTTTTAACAAGCTGTTTGACTGGAAGTGAATGAGACCGGAAATCTCGAGCCGAAGAGATTCAAATGGCTGTGCCCGCTCATACAAAAATAATAAGTTCAACAGAATGCCTAGGAAATGTATAGAATGCCTAAAATCTAATGTCAAAGTATGAAATAATTGCTTTATACATTGCCTAGGCATTTTATAGAATGCAAGGTTGCCGTGCGGCAAAGTCATTCATTCATTCATTTTCTTTTCGGCTTAGTCCCTTTATTAATCTGGGGTCGGCACAGCGGAATGAACCGTCAACTTATCCAGCGTATGTTTTACGCAGCGGATGCCCTTCCAGCTGCAACCCATCACTGGGAAACATCCACACACACTCATTCACACTCATACACTATGGACAATTTACTGTAGACTGTACATGTCTTTAGACTTGTGGGGGAAACCAGAGCACCCGGAGAAAACCCACACAAACGCGGGGAGAACATGCAAACTCCACACAGAAATGCCAACTGACCCAGCCGAGGCTCGAACCAGCAACCTTCTTGCTGTGAGGCGACAGCACTACATACTGTGCCACCGCGTCGCTTGCGGCAAAGTGTGTACTTTATGGTAATATTTGACTAACTGCCAACCTCAAAATAGGCTACATTATGTCCCAGTTTGCATAGCTGTTCCTGGCAGTTATAAAAATAAATAGGTGCGCATGCAAGGTAAGCCGCTGTTAAAAAGCCATGAAACCCCCTCTTTCGGTTCAAGTCCACCTTAGGATTTAAAAAAAAATGCTCAGAGATGGGCGTGGAGCTCTGCGAGCAGAGGGAGGAGTGGGCTCACAAAATGAGACACAAATTGTGAAGAGATGCATGATTTTATAGTTTACAAAGTTAAAATGCAAAAGAAATAAGCAGTAAGTAATTTAAAGGGAACCTAGGTTACCACTTTTTCCAGATTTAATATAAGTCTTTTGTGTCCCCAGAATGTGTCTGTAAAGTTTCAGCTCAAAACACCAATCCAATTATTTATTATAGCTTTCGCTAGTTTGTGTTTTATAGCTCTCAACAGCTTTTTGCTGTTTTTGTGTGCTGGGCCTTTAAGGCTAGTCCTCCCCGCCCACCGTTCCCACGTGCCTCAGTCTCCGCCCTCGGCTGCCTCAGACAAAAACATAAAGGAAGCAGATCTCACGTAACGTTTGTGAGAAATACTACAGTAAGAACTTTCCCAAAGATTGTTTGATGCATTTGTTGCTGAGCTGAAACGATGAGTCACACACAATAAAGTTCACACACACAGACACACACACACACACACACACACACACACAGCGCGGACACACACACACAGACAGAGCGCGCATTTAGCTTTGCACTGTCTTTGCACGCAAATGTGACAAGATACACGTTAATCTCCACTCCTGTATGGATATCTGTTATTTTAATGTACAAAATAAACCTGATTTAACGTCCACAAACCGGAATTGAAGCGTCTTCTTTTATAATTGTACTGACACGCAGCTGTAGTGATGAAGTAAATCTGAAGTAAATGGCTGTAATTCATTACACACATGCACTGTTTTAAAACATTTTAAACTTGTCAAACTCACTCTTGATCACATTTGATGATGATTGATGATCCTAGCAAACTGTACAGATATTTTATGTACCGTTGTACATACATCTTGTACATACATCTTGTCTTGTTAATAGGATTATAAAAGTTACTACAGAGACATGTCAATATGCAGCTGTCAATCAATTCGGTGGGTGGGGGGACCGCACTCTTACGTCAAGTTGCGGTCAGTCTCAAAACTGCTCCGATTGGTCCACCGTTTTTATGTTGTTAAATTGAAAAAAAAAAAGGACTGAGTGGGTTTAAATCACCACAATATGACGGTCTATACACTATACCTACACATATGTCTGTCCAAACAGCTTGAAAAGTATATTTTTCACCATAGGTGTCCTTTAATGCCCTGCTATAACTGCTATTCGTAATTTCATTTACACACAACCATAACCACAATTTGTTATATCATTATAAAGATAATTGTTTATATGAACACTATGAATGAGAAGGGCTTCTCTCCTCCTCAATCCTTAGGTCTGAATGCAAACACAGTGGAAAAGTGCAGCAGATCTCTTACCCTGTCTATTCCAACCTAAGCCTGCTGGTAATCTGAAGGAGTTTGAACATAAGTGGACACAGCAGGGATATAGGTGGTGTGTCTGAATGATAATGAACTCAACTGATAAAAGACAAAGTCCGCTATCTTCAATTCTCATACAGTTCTCCCTGTACAGTTCTCGTTCAGTTTGATGATGGTGATTGAAGCTGTGAGTGTTGAACGCTATTGTAGGACAAGCATATTGGAGATACAAGGTTCCACTACCACATCACAGGCAATATTGTAACAAATACTTCAATCTTAGTTCAGTTGTCTTTCAGGTAAGAACATCATATTCTTTATTTCATGTTCCTTTCACTTTAAAATATGTAATGATCAATAAAGGCTTTTGTTGTGCTTTTCTGACACTTTGCTTAATGATACTTGGCATTCTACATAATGCCTAGGAATTGTATAGAATGCCTAGCAAAAGTATGCAAAATCTTAAAACAAACTAACTGATATTTCATACTTTACCTAAAACCATCAGGTATTTTTGTCATTTCCTAGGCATTTTATACAATACACATTGCTGGTATCATAATAAATACACAGTGTTGCTACTGTGCAACCTAACCCACAAATTGAAAGTGTTGGGGAGTAACATAATACATGTACCGGCGGTACGTATTTACAATACTATTCATGAGTAACTGTATTCCGTTACAGTTACTATTTTTAAACAGGGTATTAAGAATACAGTTACTTTCCTAATACCATTGGAATACTTCAGGCGATGCATGTCTGGCCCATAATAATATTACTAAATTGCAGCTGAAACCTTAGGAACAGAAGCTACACTCCCGACTGCAATCACCAGCGATAACTCAGTGAGACTCATGCAAATGACCCTGTTCTCACGCTCTCACGCCACACCTCCATTTTCTCACGCAGCAAAAAGGACGATCGCAAACACCGAACAACCGGACAACAACCATGATTTTCAATTAAACAGCTTTTTTTGCCGTCATTGTTCGTGAATTCGCTGATTGATGTTTCATAAAGTACAACACTACATTGCCATCAAGTGCTCCTGTAGAGCGACTCTTCAGCCAGGGAGGACTCATTTTTACTTTTCATCGCAACAGAATGACAGATAAGCACTTCGAAATGTCTCTATTGCTGCGCTACAACCACCTTTACTTGTCTGTTGATTAGGAAAGCATAGGTAGTTAGGTGCTGTAGATAGGTGGCTACTGGCTAATATGTTTGACTTAAAACTAGGCCCACGCGGAATCTGCGCGCGATCTGCGATTTTTCACAGATTTTCTGCAGATTTTTAGCCCATCGTTAATTCTGTTTATTTACTTAACTAGCAAAAAACGTTTGCAGATTCCGTCTGGCCCTACTTAAAACAAAA
>CAIGQZ010032580.1:9144665-9156536 GCA_903798205.1 Danio tinwini
CAGACTGTGAAATACAAAGGGTAAGCTAAATGCCTATTATATACATATACTGTATATTACAGACAGTAATGCTGTCTATGTTCAAGCACTTTTTTATCTTTATTACAGAAACAGAAATTTAATTTGTTGACACTTTGATAAATAAGCATTATTTAATAAACATAATTATATTGTTTTATTTATTTTTCCCTGTCAGTCAATAATGTTTAGCATTAGAGGCCCTCTGTTTTTTTTGCTACCAACGCATAGCGTGACATTTAATAGACTTGAAGGCTGTTTTCAAGGGGAAGTATTACAAGTATTTAGAATACAGTACCAGGATTAAGCAAAGTAGGGGAATACGTTACAAAATATATTTTAATGCAGGTATTCTGTATTCTGTAACTAAATACATTTACAAAGTATTCTCCCCAACACTGCAAATTGAGAGTAAAAATGATGGACATTGGCATTTGTTTTGTTAATCAAATTTACTGATCAATCAATCTCAGCTCCATCCAATTAAAATAATAATTAGTAAAATCTAAATAAAAATAAATAAATAAATAAGAATTATTTGCTAAAACAGAAAAGTAATTGAACAAGTGCATAAAACAATGGCAGTGTGTGTGTGACAGTCACTTTTACAGAATGTTCCCAGTACATTTGTACATCGCTTTGCACAGAAGTGTGTGTTAAATGAGTAAACATCTTTGTGGCTCCTAACAGTATAAATGCCATAAATAGGAGCATATGCCAAATAACAAATAAGGGCAATCTGCCAAATAGCAAATAAACCGAATACATATGTTTCAAGTCCCTCTGCAGTGGCTGGTTTTATTCCATGAAACATATTTTTCATAACCAAAATGACACATCAAAAATAAATACATTTTCCACATGGCTTAAAATGGTTATAACTCTGCACTCCTTCCTCATTTATATGCAGATCAATGAAAATGCAAATCAGATCCCACCTCCACTCAATCACAGCAGCTCAAATTACTTGCTCCACTTTCACTCAGTAATCTGAAGTGGTAAACACTACACAATGGCAAGTGGCAAAATGATAAATGCAGGCATACATATAATAATAGTTATATATATATATATATATATATATATATATAAATATATATATATATATATATATATGTATATATATATATTGACTATGCGGTTGTGAAAATGAATATCTGTATCTGGCTTTAGCAGATGATTTTGATAAACTGGCCCAAGACCGCAGGATGCAGACACCATAGCTAAAGATCAAATTGCATTATTAAGAATGATAATGATCAACATAAATATAATAATAATTGTATTTGCATCCACACCAGTAGAAAACAGCAGCAGTGTGTTTATTCTAAGTTCATGCCTTGCAGTTTTAAAGTTAAAATTAAAATACATGAAGCTGCTACTTTACATTTTGCAAAGACACCAAGGGAAAAACAGAAAGAGAAAAGAGATTGCTCTGATTGGCTTTTCGGATACAAATTAAAGGTCGAGGACAAAAAAATTAAATAAGAAAAAAAATAAAATGATGAAATTAAACAAACAACGCCAGTCAACAGGGAACAGAACACAACTGCCTGTCATTTTGTTGCATATCTTAAATATTTAGCAAACAAGACATCCTGTTCACAAGACCAATCCTTTAACATTTTCATTGTTTTGATTTTTAAAAAAATAACATGTACATTTATACAGTTAGGTCGATAAATATTTGGACATCAACACAATTCTGACAGTTTTGGCTCTATAAACCTACACAACAGATTTGAAATGAAACTAACAAGATGTGTTTTAACTGCAGGCTGTCAGCTTTAATTAGAGGGTATTTACAACCAAATCAGGTGAACGGTGTACACAGTTGCATGTGTGCCTCCCACTTGTTAAGGGTCCAAAAGTAATCGCATAATTCGCTTCTAAGCTGTTTCATGGCCAGGTATGTGCTATTCCTTCATTATCCCATTTACAATGAACAGATAAAATATCCAGAGGTTATTTCAAGTGTGATATTTGCATTTGGAATCTGTTACTGTCAACTCTCAACATGAGATCCAAAGAGCTGTCACTATCAGTCAAGCAAGCACTCATTAGGCTATAAAAACAAAACAAACAAAAAAACAAAACAAAAAAAACAAAAAAACAGAGATAACAAAATCATTACGTGTGGCCAAAATAACAGTTTGGAGCATTCTTAAAAAGAAAGAATGCACCAGTGAGCTCCGCAATACCAAAAGACCTGGAAGATCATGGAAAACAGCTGTGGTAAATGACCAAAGAATTCTTTCCCTGGTGAAGAAAACACACAACAGTTGGCCAGATCAAGAACACTCTCCAGGAGGTAGGTGTATGTGTGTTAGAGTCAACAATCAAATGAAGACTCAGAGTGAATACAAAAGGTTCACCACAAGATGTAAACCATTGGTGGGCCTCAAAAACCGGAAGGCCAGATTAGAGTTCTAAAAAAGCCTTTACAGTGCTGGAACAACATCCTAGGGATAGTTGAGACCAAGATCAACTTGTACCAGAGTGATGGGAATGGGAAGAGTATGGAGAAGGAAAGGAACTGCTCATGATTCTAAGCAGTGAAGCGTGGTGGTAGTAGGGACATGGCGTAGGCATGTATGATTGCCCTTGTACTTGTAAGACTGACTCTTGCATCTATTGATGATGTGACTGCTAACAGAAGCAGCAGGATACATTCGGAAGTGTTTCAGGCACTATTTTCTGCTCATATTAAGCCAAATGCTTCAGAACTCAAATGGAGAATGATCCAAAGCACACTACAAAAGCAACCAAAGAGTTTTAGAAGGAAAAGAAGTGGAATGTTATGCAATGGCCTAGTCAATCACCAGACCTGAATCTGATTGAGCATGCATTTGACTTGCTGAAGACAAAACTGATGGTGAATGACCCAAAGCATACTGCAAAAGAAACCAAAGAGTTTTTGAAGGGAAAGAAGTGGAATGTTATGCAATGGCCAAGTCAATTCAATTCAATTCATCTTTATTTGTATAGCGCTTATACAATGTAGATTGTGTCAAAGCAGCTTCACATGGAAGTTTATAGTGAATTGAAACAGTGTTAGTTCAGTTTTCAGTGTTTAAGTTCAGTTTAGTTTAGCTCAGTTCAGTGTGGTTTAATAATCACTACTGAGAGTCCAAACACTGAGGAGCAATTCCATCGATGCGCAGCTCTACAGATCCCGAACCATGCAAGCCAGTGGCGACAGCGGCGAGGAAAAAACTTCACCAATTGGCGAAAGTGAAGAATTTAAAGAAGTCAATCACCAGACCTGAATCCGACTGAGCATGCATTTGACTTGCTGAAGACAAAACTGAAGGGAAAATGGCCCAAAAACAAACAGGAAATGAAGACAGGCAGACTGGCAGAGCACCACCAGGAATGAAATTGCAATCAAGAATTGCAACCAATTATTAAAAGTAAAAAGGTTTGATTTATGATTTTTATTCTGTCCAATTACTTTTGGTCCCTTAACAAGTGGGAGGCACATATGCAAACTGTTGTAATTCCTACAGCGTCCACTTAATTTGGATGTAAATACCCTCTAATTAAAACTGACAGTCTGCAGTTAAAGCACATCTTCTTCATTTAATTTCAAATCCATTGTGTTGGTGTATAAAGCCAAAAATGGTAGAATTGTCTCGATATCCAAATATTTATGGACCTAACTGTATGCATTTGCATATGTATCATATCAATTTTGCATCAAATTACCTAAAGTTCATTACAGTTTATGTGAGGTGTTTTAAATACAATGTCTGTTGAACAATGTTTGTTCTCTCTTCTGGCTGCCGTTATCAGTCTCAACATAATTTTTTCCCCTTTTTTCTGAAAGTCTTGATAACACCATGTGGAGTTTGTTGTACTCTCCCATTCACTGTGCTCTATGTTTACTCAACTATGACAGCCTCCACTACTGAGAAACCTGAAAATGTGAAAAGGGTCCAAATGGTTTATCAGATTATAAAAAATGTATTTGCACAATCCTTCTGTGGTAATGAAGAACTACTATGAAAATGGTACATAAATGCGGCTTTGTTTATAGCTTGTATGTGTGCAGCACTAGTTGTGGAATGACAGTAAATACCACACTGCAAAAAAAAAAGATTTTCTTACTTAGATTTTTTGTCTCGTTTCTAGTCCAAATATCTAAAAATTCTTAAATCAAGCAAAATTTTCTAGACAAGCAAATCATGTTGTCTTGTTTTCAGAAATAATGTGCCAAAATTAAGTGAGTTTTTCCTTAAAACAAGCAAAATAATCTGCCAATGGGGTAAGCAAAATAATCTTATGTCAAAAGGAAAAACAAGATTATTTTGCTTACCAATTGGCAGTTTATTTTGCTTGTTTTAAGGAAAAACACTTCATTTTGGCACATTATTTCTGAAAACAAGACAATATATTTAGTTTGCCTAAAAAATGCTTCTTGATATAAGAATTGTTTGATATTTGGACTAGAAACAAGACAAAAAATCTAAGTAAGAAAAACATTTTTTGCAGTGTACTGGAATATTATAACATTTATTACTACAGTTCTAGTGGCCAATACATTGGAGGTTTTGTTTATTGACAGAAGATTGCTGATTCCTGTATTGCAAAATAACATAGAGATTACGAAAAAAAAAGACTTAGTTAGTGTTAGTGAGTAATTTCCTCTTTTCCTAGTATGAGCTTCATAAAAAAAAGTGTTAATTTATTCCTAGTCTCAGTCCTGTGTTGAATGTGTTTTAGTGTTTTTATCATATTAGTCAACGTCATCCTCCTCGGTTTAGTCTAGTTTTTTGAATAGTATCTGGATGCAGTAATGCAATGTCAGACACAATGCACTCAATGGAGCTAGTGACGTCACTGTGAGGGGTAGGGTTAGGTGTTTTCAGTACTTATTTCAGTACTTATGTGAGCACATTAAAAAGCATTGTATGCAGCTCAGATTGCACTGCATCCAGTGTTGCCAACTTACCGACTTTGTTGCTATATTTAGCGACTTTTCAAAGCCCCCTAGTGACAAATTTTCAAAAAAGCAACAAATCTAGCGACTTTTTTGTGTGTCATTTTTTGTGTTTTGACTGCCATTTGTCCATACTCTACCGTCCCTACTCTTCTCAACGAGCTGTGGGTGATGCCCTGCCTCAGAGCACTGGCAGGCGGCCCAGTCCTCGTACAGCAGCCTCTCCCACCTGCAGCCTGATTACCTCTCTGCTTACCGACGGCAAATGATTTAGCACCAGCAGTGTAAAGGTATTTCCCTTGTACAGTCAAACCGATCTGCTTCTCCTTTATTTTAACAATTTAATTTGACCGTTTATTCTTTTCTTAATCACAGATATTTTAAATGAGAGTTTCTGAAATTGTGAGTTTTTTACGTCTTACAGATTACTGCAAATTCACTACACATCTATAATCATATACTGTATTCAAACAGCAATAAATTTAGTTAAATTGACATGCATACATAAAGTGTAGTGCAAATATAAATACCCTTTTATTGACCATAGGCTGTAAAACAAACAGAAATTGTAGAACGTGATGACGTCAGTAATATGCAAATTCATGTGTGACGTAATCTAGCGACTTTTAGTGACTTTTCGGGCAGAGCTTTGCACCTTTTCGTTGAAAATACTTGGCAACAGTGACTGCATCTGGTCTGCATCCAGACCCCTCTCAGTTTTATACAACTTAACGTGCTGAGTTCAGACTGCATGATTTTAACCCCGATTTTGACTCGTCTACAGGTTTTGAGAAATCACAGGCAAATCGGTGCTCGTGCACGCGAGTGACAATCACACAGTGTGAACTATTAAATACGTGATCTGAAAGAATCGCAGATGAGTCGCCAATGCCCGTGAGATATTTGGTGTGCTAAATATCTGGAGCTGTCGGCGATTCAAATCATGCCGTGTGAAATGAGTTTTGACTAAAAATAAAGTCAGCGATCACCTACAGCCAATGAGAGAGCAGCATCCACTAGTGTGGTTACCTGCAGACCAGCGGGAGGTTGGGGGAGAAGTTAAAAGCTCTCATTTTTTGTTTATTTGGACTCAAGAAATGGAGGAAAAACTAGCAGAGATTTGGCAGGAGCACCTGTGTCTGTTTGACGTGTCATCTGAGCAAAACCACAACCAGGTCGAAAAAAAAGTGGAGCAGAATTTACTAATTCCCTTCAAACCCAGGCGAGCAAATATGTACATTTTCTACCCCATTAAAGGCTACTTTCTCTTTATGTAGTTAATATCAAAAGATACGCTACGTGTTTTTGATTGTGAGACGTAGTTTGTACAAAGTTGTCAGCGAGTCTTCCTATTTTAAAATCTTACAGTGTGAAACCCCCTGTCGTTGATCCATCTTGCAGTGTAAACAAAGCAGCAATGAAACTCTAGCCCAGATAGTCATGCAGTGTGAAAACATCTGTGACACGACTACTTTGAAAATCATGCAGTCTAAACTCGGCATAAGGAGTGTAGTTTTAAGACTGACAGCTTTCAATTTTAGCAAACATTTCATCTTGCTTCATAATGATTAAAGTGGTAATAATGATAATTTTGCTCATGATGATAAAGGACAGTGATTATTATAGTGATTAAATAAAATCATGAAATTCAATGACAATGACAATACAGTTTTGTTATTCTGCACAGTTACTGTACATGCTATTGTAGCAAGATTCTTGTAATCTATATAATCTCATGTAATTTATAAAATCGTATATGCATTTGACAGTTCATTCCGCTCTGGCAACCTCAGATAAATCAGAGACTAAGCTCAAGGAAAACGAGTGAATAAATATACATATGTATTTGGCATGGGTCTCACATCTTTGGCATGTTTTTCACCACTGATGAGCTTTCATCACTGTACTGTACAGACTGCTATATGAATAAACATGATGTGATGAGCTCTTGCAAATATCCACATTGCGATGATCAGATGCTTTAATCAGTTTAATCAATTCTGCATATTTACATTTTCATCTAAAAGTTTGTGATATTCAGATGTTTTAGGAAACAATTAATAATAATAATAATAATAATAATAATAATAATAATAATAATAATACATTTTATTTATAGTGAGCTTTTCTCAGACCCAAAGCGCTACACGGCAAACAAAGCAGAACAATAAAAACAGTAAAAATACCACAATAAAACAATACAATATGAACGATTCAATACAACTGGATGATTAAATTAATAAGTGAAGTTTATTTATAAACTAACTTCGAGAGGATCACGTGATTATGATTGAACACAGCTGGTCATGCATTAACCATGTATGACCAACCAATTAGACGATTTCTAACCCACTATAAAGAGCCAGGGTTTCTTACTACAGTCATCTTCGTTTGAAGAATCCCCCCTTCCACCCCTACTCCTCCTCTTTTCCTTCATAGGGCGGCACGGTGGCCCAGTGACTAGCACCGCGGTCTCACAGCAAGAACGTCACCGGTTCAAGTCCTTTAACAGACTGGCTGTCGTTTCTGTGTGAAGTTAGCATGTTCTTCCCGTGCTTGCGTGGGTTTCCCCCGGGTTCTCCGGTTTCCTCCCACATTCCAAAAAACATGCATTACAAGTTAATTGAACAATCTAAATTTAGCACTAGTCAAACTTTTATCCATCAGCATATCTCTCCGTAGCAATTATTTTCTGTCATCAACTCTTACAAAAGGGATCTACCTGAGCTCAAAGCTCCCCTCTCGCCCTGCAAACAGGAGGGAGCCCAGGGCTCAAGGACCTTTTGAGCTCAGGGCTCTCTCCCGGGACAGCATGCCAAACTAGCTTATCATCAATCATCAGCTAAGTGTGAACTCTTGAAAAAATAATTAATCTAAGTTAAAAGCAATGGTAAAAAGGTGAGTCTTAAGAAGTTTCTTAAAAAAGTCCAGAGAAGCGGCATTCCTGATGCTGATGGGTAGCCCATTCCATAGCTTAGGCGCACTGTACGAAAAAGCACAACCACCCGTAGTCTTTAGTTTGCAGCGTGGCTGATACAGTAAAAGTCCAGATGAAGAAAGAAGACTGCAGGTGGGAGTGGCCAGAGTTATCAGGTCACAGATGTAGTCTGGTGCTAGCCCATGCACTGCTTTATATGTTAAAATCAGAGTCTTAAAATCAACACGTGACTTAACAGGAAGCCAGTGAAGTTGCTGAAGTACAGGAGTGATATGGTGGCGTGAGAAATTATGTGTAAAAACCTGTGCAGCAGAATTTTGAATGTACTGTAAACATCTAAATTATTATTATTTTTAATGCACTTTATTGTATTGTATAACTGCAGGTAAACTATAGAGTTTAAATACCGTCCTATATGGCCCTATGGTATATACACCTTAACCCTTTCAGTTTTGATTGTAATAACATGCACCTTTTTTTAAAGCTGCTTTGGAATGATAATTATTGTGAAAGGCTCTATACCAGAGATGCCCAAACCAGGGCCCGCAGGCCAAGTTGGCCCATGGTAACCTTTGATTTGACCTTCCATCCCATCTGAGAAGAGAGAGAGAGCAACTGGGAACTTTTGGGGGGAATGCCTTTGACAGAGATTGTCATTGCTAATTTAACATAACCTTTTGTTTGTTTAACTGTTGAGCTACGAAAAAGCAAACTGGAATTAAATGTTTCAATTAAAATGTTTTGAATCAATCAGACAAAACAATAAATAAATCAATAAATAGAGTCACTCAATGGATAGAGGACATTGCAGAAGACATCAGCAAAGCAAGGTGTATTATTGTGTGTGTTATAAAAGAGACTGTTATTGTTTTGTATTGTAAGAAGTTCAACATAAAATAAATAATACTTACTACATTCATCCATTTTCTTTTCAGCTTAGTCCCTTAATCCCTTAGTCTATTAATCCGGGGTCGCCACAGCGGAATGAACCACCAACTTATCCAGCAGATGTTTTACACAGCAGATGCCCTTCCAGCTGCAACTCATCTCTGGGAAACATCCATACACACTCATACACTATAGCCAATTTAGCCTACCCAATTCACCTGTACTGCATGTCTTTGGACTGTGGGGGAAATCAGAGCACCCGGAGGAAATCCATGCAAACACAGGGAGAACATGCAAACTCCACACAATAACGCCAACTGACCCAGCCAAGGCTCAAACCAGCGACCTTCTTGCTGTCAGGTGACAGCACTACCTACAGCGCCACTGCGTCGCCCCATACTTAATACAATTAAAGTATTTTTAAAAATCGCTAAAATATAATACGCATGTTCTCCCTGTGTTAGCGTGGGTTTTCATCTGGGTGCTCTGGTTTCCCTTACAAGTCCATATACATGTGGTATAGGTGAATTGGGAAAGCTAAATTGTCCATAGTGTACGTGTGTGAATGAGTGTGTATGGATGTTTTCCTGTGATGGGTTGCAGCTCGAAGGGCATCCATTGCGTAAAACATATGCTGGATAAGTTGGTGGTTCATTCCGCTGTGGCAACCCCAGATTAATAAAAGGACTAAGCTGAAAAGAAAATTAATGAATAAAATATAATAAATTATAATATTAATTAAATTATGTAATAATTTGTATTAATATTATATAATACATTCTAATAATAAATTAGGAAATTACCATGACAATTTACAGTTTGATATATTTACCTCCAGCTCACCACCCTAAATCAAGTTTGGTTTTTGGCCCTTCTCAAGAAAAAGTTTGGGCTCCCCTGCTCTATACAACTAAACTTGAATACTGAATATTGTGATTAGTCCCTCACTCTGATTGGAAAAGCAAGCCTTTGCAATGTGAAAACAAGCTTTTCAACGACTGTTCTTTTGCCGAAACTTTTTGTTACGAAACTAACACTAAGGGTGTAAGAGAAGAGTTTGCTGTTTGATAGTAACAGAGTGGTTTTGCACTGCAGTAGAGGGCCTGCGGCTCTTTTAATTGGCTGCGTATGAAACAGCTGTCATGCCCGCCGTTTGGGCTGTAAGTCTTAATTAAACAGCAGTGCATGCTGGGCCGGCTGCAGCCTGGACGGGAAGCAAAAGATGTTCTTGTGAATCATACCGATGTCTCACTTGTACAAACGCACACGAGTCCATCTCTGTCCGTCACTGGGACAGACATGCAGCAGGATGCTAACAGACAGCTTTACTTGCGTCATTGAAAGTTTACCGTAGTCCCACCGCACTAGTCGCAGAGTAGATGCAATGGAGGCTCATCTTTTATTCAGGAGGGATGCCTGCTGATTTGAGGCACTCAAATAAGAGATGTGACTGTGCTAATGTTGTTCCACCCACAATCAAGATTCATGGGGTCTAGGTGCATGTTTGTGCTGGAGTGAGAGAAAGGAGAAGAAAAGGAGAGGGTACAGCTTTCTTTTAGATTTCTTCTTCTTTTTTTTCTTTTTTTTTTTTTTTTGCTCGGCTTCAAAGCATTGCTGCATTCTCAGAGTGATTTCTATTTTTAGCGGCCTCACTGCATCAAACTCTTTAATTCCCTGTACGTATACAAATGAAACAATTATTCCGAAGTCTTCGCCGGTCTGAGATGCCGCAGTGTGACACGCATCAGATAATTTTCTTGTTATTTACCTTATTGGAAATTGTACAAAGGGCGTTTTACACCACATGAAATTGCCTTTGATCTGCCGTATTAACAGGTTGCAGTGTTCACACTGGGTTTCAATGGGGGGTACATGTGCACCCTGTTTGTACCACAGTCAGCAAAAAAGAAAATATGTCAAAAATTGTGTAATATTTGACAGGATGCTTCTAAACTGTGCAGGATGTAATGGTACAAAAAAACAATGGTTGGTAGATACCTCTTTTTTTGAAGCCACAGTTTGTGTTATGTTTCTGGTACAGTGGGGTGGAAACTATTCACAAAATTGCTTATTTTTGGTGTCTTTGTTAAACTGGCTTACTGAAGAAATAATTAGCTCTGTCTTTTTAATAAATTGTTTCAAGAGTTCACAGTTAGCTGATGATTGATAATAAAGCATGTTCGGCATGCTGTCCCGGGAGAGAGCCCTGAGCTCAGAATATCCTTGAGCCCGGGGCTCCCTCCTGTTTCAAGGGCGAGAGGAGAGTTTGAGCTCAGGAGAATGCCCCTACTTGTGAACTACTGAGATATATCTGACTAAGAGTTCCCTTAGGATGCTATTTTGGATGAGTCAATTTACTTCTGGTGTATGTCTTTGGACTGTGGGAGGAACCAGGAGAACCCGGGGAAAACCCATGCAAAACATGGGGAGAACATGCAAACTCCGCACAGAAACACCGACTGGCCCGGAGAGGGCTGAACCAGTAGCGTTCTTGCTGTAAGGCAACAGTGCTACCCACTGGGCCACCGTGCTGCCCTATCAGAGGAGGGGAGGAGTAGGGGTGGAAGGGGGCATTCTTCAAAACGAAAATGACTGGAGTAGAAAGCTCTGGTAATTTATAGCGTGTCAGTATTCATCTGATTGGTACAAAAATACGGAGCTAATGTGGTACCAGCTGTGTTCAATCATAAGCATGTGATCCTCTCGAAATTAGTTTATAAATAAACCACACTTAAATTCATATTTTTTATAGGAAGCTCTACAATATTATATTTGTGCATATACATTAGATTAGTCAGTACTGAAGCCGAATTTTACAAAGGAAAAAGCTAGAAAAGCAAAAAAAAATTAAGATTTTGTGAAAATTTTGTAGGTTGTATTTTTTTTCTTCAATATTTTGCTTGAATTTCATTGTATTATCTTTGAATTTCTAAATATGTTTGGTGACTAAACTATTATTTTAATAAATATATCTGTTTATATCTGTTTAATAAATCTGTTTTGTTTAAATGCACCAACATACACACACACACACACACACATATATATATATATATATATATATATATATATATATATATATATA
>CAIGQZ010032580.1:9171536-9188424 GCA_903798205.1 Danio tinwini
GCAGTCACTCTCATTTCAGTGCACACTTGTCCAAAAATCGTGCCGTATATGCAGATATTTAGCACTAAACCAGTATACTATACTGATGATAAAAATTCTGCCAAAGCCAAAATCCAAATGTGGATTCTGACTCATATTAAATAAAAACACATCTAAAAGGTAGTTGGACAAGCCCGCAGTCACTAATTTTATATTTTATACACAGCATGTTAAGGAGTTACGTTTTACAAAGCAAATGGAAACAGATTGCAACTTGGCAGGCGCAAACAACAACAGCAGCAGCAGCAGCAGGCATCACTGTAGCCCAGGGCCTCATCTGTCCGACCCAATGCTGTTGCTTTTTTATTCATCCCTCCGCTGTCTCCAATTTTTTCTTTTCTCCTCAGCCACCTCACCTTTCAGCCCTTCATGTCACTGAGCTCCGCCTGACTGACGTCTCTCCTCAGGATGGCTGACACCAAACAGGAGCTGAATTCACTTCCTGAGGCAGTCAAGAGGAGCTCGGCTCATCCTGCTGTGGCACATCTCTGGTTTCATTACAGCTGGAGGTTAGAGAAAGGCTTTGTAAAAGATTTCTCTGAAAAATAATGAGCGATCAAGCATTTACAAAAACATTTTTTAGCTACTACAGTATGCAGCCATTAGTAACCATCAGCATCTGGGAGAAAAGAAAAAACCAGGAAAGAAAAAGTTGAAACTTGAAAAATGGTAAAGTTTGATGTTTATTTATTCTTTTTTTTCCCACAAATAAAAAGAAAGTACTCATGCTGAATCATCACAGGAAAGAAAATAAAGGCTCCGTCCATTTATCAGTACCAATCTTGCTCTTAGAACATTAGATGATTAATAGCACTCTATGAAGTTTGGAATGCAGTAAAAAAAGTTTAAACTTTAGTCCCCCCTCCACATAGGTGTGTGTGTGTGTGTTATATTAGTGTTTGTGCATTTGTGTATGAGCAAATGTGTTTGTAAAGTCTGAATGACTTAGTCCTCTGCGGTTTTGATGACCTGGAACAACGTGACGTTGTAGAGGACTTGATGTCCGTTGTTCCAGGTGTAGAGAACTCTTTCTCGAGGATTGTAGTCCATCATGGAAATGTGGGAATATTGGTTATGGAAGGGGATGTCTGTGTACTCATAGGTTGAGGTGTTGGTGTAATACGCGAAGTAGATTTTAGCACCGGCCAGGTGGGAGTTGGTTACATAGAGAGTGCCGCAGATCATAAAGGACTCGCCTGCACTTCGTTTGGGGAAGCCTGTGTCCCACGTTTGAAGCACTTCCAGACTTTGCGGCTCTAGACGGCTTATAACGATGTTTCCAGCATTGGGAATGGTGGTATAGACGGCCCACAGACCATTCTCGTCAGCCATGAGGTCGATGTCGGATGATCCGCCCCAGGAGTAGGGAAAGGTGTTGTTGTAGCCTGCACCGCTAAGGCTCCGCTGCACCAGGACACTTCGAGACCGGAAGTGGTACTTGATGAGGATGTTGCTCTGGTATTTGTTGTAGTACAGTGAGCCGTTGTAGACCACGTGGCCCGTACCAGCCCAAGGGTGGGGCAGGAGATGCTGGACAAAGTTCTGGCCCTTCATGAAGTCGTTCATTGTGCGGTACTCCAGCACACGGCGTCCCTTAAAGTAACCATCCATTGACCACACCTGAGAGACAAGAAGATACAAATGTTTTATGAAAATTAGCGATGCCACAATACTCACAATACTCAATATAGTAGTAAACCATTAGGTATGAGCTCTATGGTTTAATATGCACACAGTCAGGGAAATAAGTATTGAACACGTCACCATTTTAGAAATTTTCACCAGATCAATATATGCGAAGAAAACTAATTACTGTCATACCTGCCAACATTTGGTTAATAAATTCAGGGAGGGGGGGGGAGGTCATTGGTGATGTGTGCGCGAACTGAAGAGCGGGAAAGGGTGAGAGGTTTGGGGAGATGGGGCGGTTGCGCGCGACCGGAAGAGCACGCTCACAAGCACCAGGTTTCAGCCGAACTGTACCAAGATGCTGAGGGGTGAAATTCTGGGAGTTTTCCGGGAGACAGAACAACATGGAAGACGGGTCTGAAATACAGGAGACTCCCAGGAAAAATGAGAGTGTTGACAGGTATGACTACTTTACAGATTAAGTTGTGTGTAATCAAATAAAATGACTCACGGAAAAAGAATTGAACACATAAAGAAAGAGAGGTCTAGAAAGGCAGTCAAAGCCCAGACAGCACGAAAGTGGAAGTGACATAATTTGTAAGGTATTTACTTTTTTTTTTTTTCTTTTTTTTCGGGGTTTTCACCTTTATTAGATAGGACAGTAGAGAAAATTGATAGAAAAGCAGAGAGAGGGGAAAGATCAGCATAGGACCACGAGGCGGAATCGAACTCGAGTCACCATGAACACCAGAGTGCATGTGTTGACACACTAACCACTACACCACTGGCACACAACGCAGCAGTGAGAACTGCACATGCCACCATGAACACAAACCCAAAACAGTGAACAAAACAGAGTTCAACCTTGTAAAGTCATCTGAACAGGTGAATGAATGTTACAACATGCAAATTAAGTCTTGTTTCTGGATGGTAAAATGCAAGTAGGCTATGTCCAAATTTTTATGTCAACTTGACTGACCTATAGAATATTCAGTTGGTTATGTATTAGTATGTAAACATTTAAGAAACTATGTGTTGTTTGTAACTTTCTCAGTGTGCTGGATCTGTGAATTGTCTTAAACAATTTGAGTTTGATTCAGCCTCATGGTCCTATGCTGATCTTCCCCCTCTCTCTGCTCCCCATGCTTTTCTGTCAATTTTCTCTACTGTCCTATCTAATAAAGGTAAAAACCCTGAAAAAATTTATAAAAAAAAGAAATAGCTGGTGTGTGGTGAGCGCACTGGCGCCGTTGTCCTGTGGCTGCCGTCGCATCATCCAAGTAGATGCTACACACTGGAGATTAACCTGTATGCTGTCACATTTGCGTGCAAAAACAGTGCAAAGCTAAACGCACACTGTCTGTGTGTGTGCCTGTCAGCGCTGTGTGTGTGCGTGAACTTTGTAACGACATTGTGTCTGACTCATCCTTGCAACTCCACAACATGCATCAAATACTTATTGGTAAGATTCTTACTGTAGTTTTTCCTTAAAAACGTTACGTGAGATCTTATTCCTTCGTGTTTGTCTGTTGTCTGACGCAGCCGAGGGAGCCGCTGCCAGGCACGTGGAAACGGTGGGCGTGTAGGACTAGCCTTAAAGGCGCAGTACACAAAAAACGCTAGCTGATGCTAAATACTACAAAGTAGAAACTTATGACAGGTATAATAAAAAATCTGATGGGTGTTTTGAGATGAAACTTTACAGACACATTCTGGAGACACAAAAGACTTATATTAATGATGAATGGTAATCTGCCACATTCGTTACAGATACATCACACCTGTGCTGGTTTACTGATCCAGGTTTACTGGCTACTGATCCAGTTTAGAATTCAGTACACAGTACTGTTGTATGTTTTTTAATCCCTCCATGGCCTGGTCCCTAAGTATATTTCTGAGCTAATTATTATAAATCAACCTGTGAGATCTCTTCACTTTAAGGATTGACTCTATTTGACAGTACCTTGATCATGCTTGAAATGTCAAGGTGATAGAGCTTTTTCAGTAGCAGCTCCAAGACTTTGGAATGATCTTCCACTCTCCTTAAGAACATCTCCTACTTTGGAGTATTTTCAGGAAGTCACTGAAAACACATTTATTTTCTTTAGCTTTTAATCATGTGTTGTGAGTTCATGTATTTTGGCTCCTTGTATGTTTGCTTGTATTATGTGTTTTTATGTACAGCACTTTGGTACCCATTCCCAGCAGGTACACAACATCATGAGACGTTAATATTAGGTTAGATTTAGATCATGACGTCAGGTGACCAAAATTCAATGTCTGGTCAGCATCTAAGGACAATGTTATGTTGACGTTCAATAACGACGGAAAGTGACCAAAATCCAACGTCTGATAGATGTCATAGTGGTAATGTCCACGTCAAGGTGTAACATCATTAAACGTTGATATTTGGTTGATTTTAGGTTGGACGTTGGTCATTGACATCGGCCTGACATTGGGTTCTGACGTCAACTCGATTTTCATTTTCAAACAAAATTCAACGTTCCCATGATGTCGGGGTACAATGTCAATTGGACGTCATGTTGACGTCTTATGCCTGCAGGGTTGTGGTTGGATGAAAGTGCTCTAGAAATAAAAATGAGTTGAGAATTTGATTCATTGTTTTAGTTGTATATTTGCTATTATAGTTATCTTGTTTTTATTTGTGCTTTTTCTTCTTTTCAAGAGTTCACACTTAGCTTATGATTGATAATAAAGCTTGTTTGGCATGCTGTCTTGGGAGAGAGCTCTAAGCTCATGACATCCTTGAGCCCTGGGCTCCCTCTTGTTTGCAGGGCAAGAGGGAAGTTTGAGCTCAGGTATATCTCGATGAACTCCCCCGATTTATTTCTGGCAAATAGAATGGCTAAGAAGAAATATATACTTGCTAAGAGCTTGGCTATGGTATCAATTTGGTACGTTCAATTTACTTAGGTTGCGTGTTTTTGGACAGTGGGAGGAAACCAAAGAACCTGGGGAAAACCCATGTGAGCATGGGAAGAACGAGCAAACTTCGCACAGAAATGTCAACTGGTTTAGTAGGGACTTTTAACCAGAGACATTATCGCTGTGAGGTAACAGTGCTAATCACTGGGTCACGGTGTTTCCCATCTTGAAAGGAGGGGGCGTATTGGGGTAATTTTTCAAGACAACGATACTGAGATGAGAAATATAGTGAATTAGGAATCATCTGATTGGTAAATCAACCGTGAGCTAATGCGGACCAGCTGTGAGCAATCATAAGCAATCATAAGCACGTGATCCTCTCAAAATTAGTTTCTAAATAAACTTCAATTATTTATTTGACGTCCTGCATTTTTTTTTTTTACTGCGTATATACCGAACCAAACTAAGATCATAAAACCATGATACAAACTGAACTGTGAGTTATGTGTTGTTATAATGAAAAACACACTCAATCAAAATATTTTTGTCAAATAATAAAAACCTAAAGCTAATAAACTGTTTTCAAAGATGTCTCTGGGTCACTAATCTATGTTCCACATGAACCCCTGCTTACGGAAGCACTAATGTTCTTATTAGCATTAAAGATGCTCTTCGGATTATTTGCAAATCATGCAAATCAGGATCATTAAATTTGACACAAACAAGCTTTATTCATGCAGCCTGAATGCTAATAACATTAAAGCTAAATGGGGGCATACCAGATAAGGCATTTGAATGCAAACAGACACTCAAATTGTATAAAAATCATTCACAACAAGCATTTTTACTAGTGGTCACAAACTTTTGGACCCCAATATATGTGTAAGTACGAACCAGCTTAGAAATGAAAGCTGAGATTGGTGAGCCAAAAATGGGGTAGAGGGAGCATATACCTGGATAAAAGTGCAGTATATCAAAAGAGACGCCATCTTCTGACTTACTTTTGAGAAAGTGACAGCGGAGCCTTTCTTTCTGTGTTACCAGCGGTGACTCTCACTGTGCACAGTCTTTGTGTGTGTGTGTTGTCAAATCTATTGATCTCCCTCTGTGGGAGTGAAGATGCTGTATGTGCTCTGCACTCGGCTGCAGCAGTTGTTCCCTGCCCTTTTCCACTCAACATTCACAAGAAATCAATCCTGTTAGCAGTTCTCCATCTCTCTCTGCCTTTCTTCTCCTTACTTGCCTTCACCAGCTGAAGTATCTATCAGGCACACAACAGCTATGCTGTGCCCCATCTTTACCAAGCCATGCGCTCTGCACTCTTTATTAACACATCGTAATGAAACTTCAGACAGTCAGCTTATTTAGGATGGTTATTATGTTCTTTCTCCTGCATAATGAAGCCCCTCTGAGGATTTAACGCTCCCTTGCTATCTTTTGCCTCCTTCCTCCCTCCCTCCCTCCTGCAGTTTCCCTCCCTGCCTCTTCCCCCATTTCTCATTCCACAGAGAGATGCGGTGCATTTTTATTTTTAGGCTACTGTGGGGCTGCATGATGACTGGAGAGGAGGAGAGCAGGTGACTTATGGACAGGCAGGATAATTGGAACATTAAGTATAGCATTTTCTTTGTGGGCTAAACGAGTCCCAGCAGATCGGTGAGGGGAGCTGTGGTCACACTGTGGTCAGCCCTTCTCCGCCTCTGTGTTCCCTTCTGAGAAGACTGGCATATGTAGGATGACTGTCAACATCTTTACTAACTTAACCATCACGGCCATACGTCATGTGTCAGTAGTTATGTTTCCATCCATCTCTTTTTATGCGCATTCGGGAATAACTGAATTGCCCAGATGCACATACATTTAAAAAAAATTGTATGCCCACAACTGAGTAGGATTAACTTTTTATCAGATATGAATAAATGTGCATACACTATGATGGAAACACATTTACTGAATAAATTCCAGAACGTGCATCAAAAATGTCATGTGATTTTGTTTTAACAGGTCATGTGGTGATATAAATAGGCACAATGGGATGGCATTAATGGACTGATCGAGCACATTGCATGACATCTGACATGTTGTTTTGGTCATTCTAAAATGCTTTAGACCAGGGGTGGGCAAACTTGGTCCTGGAGGGCCGATGTCCTGCATAGTTTAGCTCCAACTCTAATCAAACACACCCGAACATGCTAAACAGTGCGTCTAAGATCACTAATTATCAATAAGCAGGTGTGCTTGATCAGAGTTGGAGCTAAACTGTGCAGGACACCGGCCCTCCAGGACCGAGTTTGCTCGTCCCTGCTTTAGACCATAGGTCTCAAACTCAATTCCTGGAGGGCTGAAGCTCTGTACAGTTTTTCTCTAATCGTAATCAAACTGATCTACATGTAGTAGTGTCTAGTAATTGAACACCTTGATTAGCTGTGTTTGATTAGGGTTTGAGGAAAACTGTGCAGAGCTGCGGCCCTCAAAAAATCGAGTTTGAGATGCTTCAGCTGGTTCAGACAATTTTCTGTCTGGCTTCAGACAGGTGGACACCCATGACATGTGGAGTCCCACAAGGCTCAATTCTGGCACCTCTCCTGTTCAACATGTATATGCTCTCTCTGAGCCAAATAATGACAAAGAACCAAATTTCCTACCACAGCTATGCTGATGACACTCAGATTTACATAGCCTTATTGCCTAATGACTATAGCCCCATTGACAGCCTCTGCCAATGGATTGATGAAATACACAGTAGGATGTGCCAAAACTTTCCTCAGCTAAACAAAGAGAAAATTGAATTCATTGCATTTGGGAACTTTCAGGATCTTTAGGATCATGTAAACTAGAAAATCCAAGAGTTCAGTCAAAGCAGGGTGAATCTGCTTTCAGCTACTATGCCCCTCACTGCAGGAATCAGCTTCCAGAAATGATCAGATGTGCAACAACATTAGGCATATTCAAATCAAGACTGAAAGCACATCTGTTTAGCTGTGCCTTTACTGAATGAACACTGTGCTACTTCTGACAAATCGCACTATTGTGTCTTTATTTTCTTTTTCATTCTTTTATAACCTGTTTTAACACATTTTATTCAGTTTTTATCTGTTTTTTATTATTTGTTTTTTTTATTTTCTTATACCTGTCTCCTTTATTCCTGTTAATGTAAAGCACTTTAAATTGCCACTGTGTATAAAATGTGTTATATAAATAAACTTGCCCTGCCTTGCTTTAGACAAATTATTATTACCTCCCAGAACTGTCTTGAGTGTCTGCACTTACAAAGAGCGGTCTTGCGCCTCCAAAATCTACCGCATATTCAATGCTTTTTTTTGTTTGTTTCTGACGTGCAAGTAGCTTATGTTTGGTGCTAGTTTATCAGGAACGGAGGCATAGAGAGAGAAAGAGAGTTGCAACAACGAAAGTCCAAAATGTTAGATCGTCATGTGATTCATGTAGACTCAAATAGTTCCAGAAAGTGGTTTGCAGTAAATTAAAATAATATTAGATAACGTTAAAACATACAAAATAAAGCAGCATTTCCATCCAGTGAGTCAAAGAGAACAAAATTGTCACTTCTTGATTAACTGGTGCCAATATGCAATATTCCAGTTTTGCGCATAGTTCTAATTTGCAACTTTGGATGGAAACATAACTACAGTGTGCACTGTCTGTTTGAAAATACCAGTAGCTTAATTGCTATGATGTACAGTGTTTGTCACATTACCATTAATTAATCTTGGCAAGTGATGTAACCATTAACACAAAGACAAAAGACTATATCACTGGAGATGATCTTTCAAGTTGGGGTTATCAATTTAGATACTTTTTGGAATGCCTCTTATATGCCTCATGGAGTAACAGAATGATAAATTGTCAAAGTCATTAGTAAAATTAATGTAGACCAGAAGTGTTCAATTCTAATTCTGAAGAGCAGGTGTCTGAGAATTGAAGCTCTGACTTTACCTAGAAGCCTCCATAAAACATTGGTTACATATGTTTATTAAGTAACTTTAGTCTTAAGACTCTGCAGGATAGTGACCCTTGAAGAAAAGGTCAGAAGACCCCTGATGAAGACAATATGGGGATGTGGAGATATTGTCTATATAAATATGGCTCTTCACTGGACCCATCAAGTAGACACTTTAAGGGTTGTGGCTTTCAAGTTAGATACTGTTACAAACACCTCTTGTATATCTTATAGAGTAATAGAATGATAAATTAGTCACTTGTAAAATTATTAAGATCAGAAGTGTCCAATTCTATTGCTGAAGAGCAAGTGTCTACGGATTGACTTGACCTGGAAGCCTCTGTAAAACATTGGTTACATCTGTTCATCTGTTTGTTATGTAAGGTTGGTCTTAGACTCTGCAGGATAGTGACCCTTTAAGAAAAGGTCTAAAGCCCCATTAAGAAGGCATTATAGGGATGTAGAGATATTGCCCATACAAATATGGCTCATCACTGGAGCCATCAAGTAGGGACTTTTAAGCCTTTTAAGTCAGATACTATTACAAACATCACTTATAAGCCTTATAGAGTAATAGAATGATACAGGAGTCACTACTAAATTATGTAGACCAGAATTGTCCAATCCTAATCCTGAAGAGCTGAAGCTCTTCTGCTTATTGAAGCTCTGACTTTACCTAGAAGCCTCTATAAAACTCTGAATTCATCTGTTTAAGTAAGGTTGGTCTTAGACTCTGTGGGATAGTGACCCTTCAAGAAAAGCTCTAAAGACCTCTGATGTAAACAATATTGGGATGTAGAGATATTGCCCATACAAATATGGCACATCACTGGACCCATCAAGTATAGACTTTTAAGTTGAGGCTTTCAAGTTAGATACTATTACAAACATCTTATATATGCCTCACGGGGTAATTAGAATGATAAATTGAGTCACTGGTAAAATTATTAAGACCTGAAGTATCAGATCCTATTCCTGAAGAGCAAGTGTCTATGGATTGAAGCCCTGACTTTACCTGGAAGCCTCTGTAAAACATTGGTTACATCTGTTCATCTGTTTATTAAGTAAGTTTAGTCTTAGACTCTGCAGGATAACGAGCCTTCAAAAAAGGAAGGTCTGAAGACCCATGATGTAGGCAAAATGGGGATGTAGAGATAAATAAATATGGCTCATCACTGGACTTATCAAGTAGAGGAGAGCTTTTCCAAAGCCTGTTTTTGGAGGCAAATCAAAAGTATTTGTACATTTGGTAGGTCTCCATTATTTTATACATCAATTTCAAGACTTGCAGTCTCTACTAATGAGTTGAGTTTCAGGTTTGTTTAATTAGAAAGAGTTTAAAAATGTGTGTTGTTGGTGTGCCTGGGAATCACTGCCTTGCTGGGCCCACTCAACACTAGGCCATAGACAACATTCCCAGTGATCTCCCCTGATGATGTCTGGTTGCTAGTAATTCCTGGCAGTGATCGGTAAAGTTTTTGCCTAATTTGTGAACATCCAGCCCCCTGATGGAGTAATTAATATGGGGACTGTGGCTCTCAAAGAAGATGTAAGGATTGAGCGAAGACTGAAGTGAGGGAGTGAGAGTATGATAGAGAAGGAAAGAAGGGGAGGGAGAAAAATGGTGGAAGAACCATCCATCAGTGACTCAGCTCTCACTGCTGAGGAGTAGCTTCACTGTACCAAAACACTGACTCAGTCACAGTGTGTGTGTGTGTCTCTGGGGAGAAGCAGCTCATCATAGCAGTGGCAGTGATGGAGAGATAAAGTGTTGCAGCATGGTCGTTCTTACCCTATTATCAGAGCTGGGGATCATTGTGTCAGTCATCCAAGAACCGAACCTTGACCCCGAGGCACGAACGGTGATGGGGTTACTGACGCCAGTTAGCTTTCCACAACCTGGTGATAGAACAGAGGGTATCATAAAAAATGGCTCTCGCTCAACTCTGATGAATCAGTCAGCATTAAATTGCCAACAGCGACATTTATGAAGCAGAACGAATATCCATTAGATCATCATTTTGGGTTTTCTTGTGAAGTCATCAGTTTCCTCCTGAATAGAACATGAGCTTGTCTCATCATGCATCTGAAAGCCAATTACTCTTTCAGCCAAATGAACTTTGGACATTTGAGTATAAGGCTTGCTAGCTGGCTGTTTTTAACGTTTTAACATTAAATTGCTTATTTAATTGGACAGCAAGCACATTTTGACTTAGTTGGGTCTAATGTGGTCTCTCCGACCATCAAACATGTCTAGTTTACTTTTGCTGTTTCCATTTAAAAGCAAATTACTCCAGCTGCTCTAAAATTACCCTCTAAATAATCATGCAAAGCAAATCTGAGAATACAATAAGTACAAGTATTTACGTCATTCTTGTTGCAACAAGTCACGATGAATAGATTGGTACTTATTTCATTCTGATTATTAAAATCAGCACGGAACAACTTCTGTTAGATGTCTTACCGAGTTTCTGCATGCAAGAGTGCAGGCGAGTCTCTAGTAATAGCACTCGCTGCCTGAGCTCCTCGTAATCATAGGCTCCCATCTCTTCTTGAATGGCCATAAGTACCAAGGACAGATTTCTCACTTCCTCTCTTAGCCGAAGGATCATTCTTGCATCTGCCTTGTACTGCTCCAGCACTGGCAACAGGGGGAGCAGCTGAGTAACCTTGTCCTTTAACTCCTGCGATAAACGAAAGGAGACAGGTGTGCAGCGGTGGTTAGAGAAAGAATGGTTAAAATAATGGTTAATTACTCTCAGCGATTTGCATGGGCTTGCATTAGCTAAACGGTATGTTAATTGTAATCCTTCGATCTGACACGACAAGTCTTCTGCTCTGGATCTGAACGCACCCTCACATGAAAACAAAGTATTGATTCCATGCCTTTGCAATCTCTCAGAATCCACTACTCATCAGATGTGGTGGCACAAGCCCACTCATCAGAGCACCGTCAGCTTTCCACCTCAGCATGACCAAGCCACTGCAAAAGAGGTAAAACTTGTGGGGTGATTTCAGCTCTGTGAGGGCCATCAGTTACTGCGCCCATGCGGACTGGCAGGCAAGGCACAGGTTGAGGTATATCAATAAAGGGGGTCTGAACAGCAGGTGTATCAATAAAGCATGCTCACCACAGGAGGGGCTGTTTCCTCCTTGTTAAAGTTTATCGTAAATCTGGTGATGGAGCTGCTCTCAGCCCAGCGGCGCCGCATCATAAATCTCATTTTCCTGTTCCGAGACACAAAAATTTAGTCTCGTTAATCTCCCGCCCTGCCATAGGCGACTTTGAGCTCTCCACATTCATCAGCAGCCTCGCAAAATAAAGCCAGGCTTTGAGACTCCCACTCTTTGAAATAGTGCTTTTAACACTGGCACATCTTGCAAATTTTTAGAGCTCCAGCAGAGAAAAAAACAGGGGTGGGGGGGTTATGGTGCTTTGAACATGTATCGATAGATGAGGAATGATTTCTGTAACATTTCTGAATAATTTTCTATGCAGCGTTTGGTGAGATGACTCAGACCGCAGCAGAGCAGGGTAGATGGATAAGTGGCGGCGTTGCGTTTTGAATGATAGCGATACCCTTGGGAAGAGTGTCTGTGGCTTCCATTCCACTCTCTCTGGCAGACAGCTTCATGTTATTCAACTTAAAGTGTGCTCTTCCATTTAATACTCTGTATATTGTATGGAGCAGTATTCTGAGATCGTACAGGGCTTCCCATGCTATCTGTTTCAAGGGATAAAAAGCTTAGATAATAAATATGTCTGAATCTTAGCCTTTAGAAGAGCAGGAGAAAAGCATAACCTTTTATATTCACATACACACAGAGTCATTACTAAAACAAGCTCAAGGTACTGAGAGTAAATAATCAAGGTTCATTTAAATTCTCTCTGAAGATCTTTAGTATGTCGCAATCAAACACAAAATTAGAGGGTGATTTCACATTGGGACAGAGGTGCCAGGACTAGTCTTAAGGCCGGTTTATACTTCTGTGTCGAGTAATTGCCATGATCCACAGTGCTATGCCTTGAATGTAGCTGTGCATATTTACTACTGCGTGCTGTTTGCGTTGCTCTGCAATTACACTTTCAAAACGCTAGCTGGCAGTAGGCTTTTACGTTCCTCTGTGTCGAGTTTCTTTGCTGATGTTTTTTTTTTTTTTTAAAGCTACCTTAATGTACAAGTAGCTAAAACTTGCTAATTCTGAGGGGGAAACCAGTGGACGTACAACAACTTTAACGATAAGGTAAACACAAAACTAAATTTTCTATCTGGAGCTAAACACTAACTCCAACGGGTTTGCGCGGCAATCACCCCCGCCCACACTCATCAGCAATACCAAGCTAACCAATCACAGAGCTTTCGCTACATGTTGTTGGGACATGAAGTAAATTTTTTAACGAGGTGCAAGTCAGTGTTGGCATCAGCCACAGGGAGGGGTATGCGACCATGTGAAGGCTGTGCCAGACCATATGGTTGCGCTTGATTCAGAAGTATATATCAGACTTTAGAGCAGAGCAGTTGAAGGTGGGCAATTTGTGATGTCACTATAATAAAATATTTAGCCTATGAACACTAATTAGCATTTCCAGTCTACAATGTTGCCTAATTACTATTCATGAGCTAACCTTCACCTTGGTACTATTTATGAATTGATGGTCTTTTCAGATGTGCTTGTACCTAACCTACAGTACAGTCAGTACTGGCAGTAATTGGGGAGTGAATAAACAGTGCCAACTTACACTCTCAACAACTATGAGCAAGGGTGTCTTAACTAGGAGAAAAGGAAGACAGGATGCAGAGAGGCCTACAATATTATACTCAACTGAGGGGGGCATAAACTTGTGTATAGGGCCCA
Organism: Danio tinwini; assembly: GCA_903798205.1. Taxonomy (NCBI): domain Eukaryota; kingdom Metazoa; phylum Chordata; class Actinopteri; order Cypriniformes; family Danionidae; genus Danio; species Danio tinwini. The sequence continues at coordinate 9,184,906 of CAIGQZ010032580.1, forward strand.
GAATCCATAGCAATGCCACTGCCCAGGACTGAGCTTCACCTTGAGCGATGCACCTAAGCCACTCCCCAGGGTTATAGGCTGCCCACTGCTCTGGGTGTGTTACAATACAGTACTGTAAACACAACAGGAGCTGTTTTACATAACAAGAAGGCTCCAGAAATCACTACGTTCTTCTTTTTTATCACAGTTTACAACACACTTTAACTTTCCATGCCAGCATTTTTAAAAAAAAGTTGCCAAATGCCAATTTCACAATGTTTTCACCTAAATTTGACAGCAATTTGCCTGACAACATACTTTAGGCCCTGATAAAGAAAGGTACAGTCAAGGAAAGGTATCCCTTTTACTGATTGTCTTTGTAGTTCACACCCTTGAGATCCAGAAGTCCTTAATGAGGATGTGTGCTAGGGCTTTCTTTACCATAACACATATACAACACAGATTGCCAAAAAAAAATTGTCAAAGGCAGGGAAAACAATGTTTCTCAATTGACAAGATATCTCACTAATGGCGGTGGAAGATTTAAAATCAGTGATGAGGATCTGAATAAAAAGAAAAGTACAGCCACAACTAATTGCAAACTGTTGCTTTGAGCAGCTTCTTTCAAAGCGTCAATACCTGAAAACTCTTGGGGTTTAGGCTGCGAGGATTTTCAGAGGCAGTCTTCAGTTTGCCGTCCACTGTTTTCATGAGGTTCTCCGTGTCTCTCACATACTGCAGGTCTCTGTACGTCCTCAGGTCTAGCACCTCCATGGATTGAGTGATATTCTGAACCTGTTAAATACCACAAAACACAGAGCCAAAAGTGTTATGCATCTGGGCATACTTTTTGAGGGCAGAACAGCGTGACGCCTTCAATTTGTTGCAGTTCAAATCAGCCTTCCTACATATTCAGACCTCCCACTGAGCATCTTGCCCACATCAACACAGAGGCAATGGGAGCATGACTGTTGATCAGCACACACACCTAACTTGCTCCCACATACTCCCACATATTGCCAGAGGTTTACACCACACATACACAAACAAAAAACATTTATACAGCTATTTTTATGGGGGCTTCCCATGGACAATTACAGACTGTATATACTATTCCCTACTGTAGGGGTAGTCAACTAAAATTTAAAGGGCACCTATGGGGAAAAATCTACTTTTCAAGCTGTTTGGACAGACATATGTGTAGGTATAGTGTATAGACTGTCACATTGGGGTGATATAAACACACTCTGTCCTTTTTTTAAAATTTAACAACATAAAAACGATGGACCAATTGGAGCTGTTTTGAGATCGACCGCAACTTAACGTAAGAGTGCGGTCCCCCCACCCACCAATATTGATTGACAGATGTGCATTACCATCTCCTCAGTATGTTGTTTCACGTCCGCCATTTTCAGCGTGTGAGTCAAAGCGACATCACCAAAGAAACACTCTGCTCTATTTTTAGATGGAAGGCTCATTGGGCTCAACATTCACCACGTTAGCGCTCTCCTCCACGCCAGTGTTTGTGAGTTTTGGTGGGTTTGCATACATGTGTACTTTTCATTGTGTCTTCCTTAAACTTCAGCGGTTTGCATTTCCCGCGGTCACAGAAGCTCCCTGTCATCGTAACTAGGTGCAGCTGGAAAGTGCGAGCGCGCTGCCTCACGTGCGCGTCCCTCCATTGCAAATAACGAACTAACGACGCGCAGCGCCATGCATTTCGCGTTGTCGTGGGTGAAAGTGACGACCGTGGGGTTTGCTCACTATTCTGCCGCCTAGGTCGCCTCTATGGACGCGCTGGGCCTGCTCAGGACACTGTTCATATTTCTGTTGTGCCACAGAGCGTAATCTGAATAGTTTCATTTTAAATAACATGCAAATGTGCGCATCTGGTGTGCCGCGTCGTGGCTCTGAGCAACGCATTCGGTGTATGACGCCCTTTAGTTATAGCATCAAGCAGGTCCTACACCAGAAGCGCCGCTCGGGGACACTCAGCGTCGCACCACGCAGCGTCATGCATTTCTGAATTCTAAACATAAGTTTCTATCGGGTGACACACCGGCGCTGCAAGTGTGCGATACTTTCAACTGTCATGTGCGCGCCGTGTCGCGGTGCATCCAGTGTGTGACACAGTCACAGTTAATTCACTGTGCTTTATAGTTTCGGTGTAGGCTACAAGTTCGGAGCTTTAAACTAGCACACAGCTGGCTGTAAAACTATACAAAGACACATGATTCTGTACACTCTGCTTGGTCTGTGTCTGAGTCCTACATGTACGTCTGAATGCTGGTACTCTCATGTTGCTTCTCTCTGTCTGCCTGTCTATTGCAATACACAAAGCGGGGGAGCTCTTGGCTCCGCCCCCTTGTTAAGTTGGGCGGAAAGTCGAAACTAGTTTTCATGTGAAGCAACACGCCCCTAAAACAGCAAACTGTGTACACGCCCCCAAAATGACACTTTTTAACACATCATAATAAAAAAATCTGAATTGTGTTTTGAACTGAACCTAAACTGGCACACTCAGAAGAACCATAATATTAATATTTCCTCTTAAAAAAGGGTTAAAATAGGTGCCCTTTAAAGAGGTCCAGTGCTTAGAAGGTCCAGAGCATCATAATGTCGATATATATTATACATTATATTTTTATCATGTAAGATTGAACAGAATTTTTTACTGACAATAATTTTAAAGTGTATCGTCAAGTGTTTAAATGTGCTGTATGTAAGTTTTCGACTCTTTTAAAGCATACAAATACCATAATATGTTTGCAGATATTTAAAAAAACAAGCTACGTGAACATATTAGTTTATCTGGAAAGAAACTCAATGGAAATTCACTCATTTTCACACGCCTTTTTGGGGCCAGGTTGCAGGGGTAGCAGTCAAAACAGTGCTAAAGTCAGTTATTGTGTTTTGAAAATGTGCGTTCCGTGCTGGAACATCTGTCTTTGTTTTGGTCCCCTTAACCTACCCAATGCCAGTTTAGCCAATTATATTTCAGCACATCATGTTGCATTGGTGGAAAACCAAGTATTTCATTTATTCATTTATGAAGGCTCTCAAAATGTGAGTCTGTGCACAAAAGGACGGAAAAATATGCTATGCGCATAAAACTGAACACTTCAAAACAGTTAAGAAAACAGTTGAACAGACCATCTGCAGAATGAGCCTCCTTCATTCAGCTTTTGCTTTCACTTTCTCTCTTTCGTGGATAAGGAAATGGTGTTGTATGTGCTCCACTGAAAACATACATTAGCCTACATAATTAATTTCATTTGTTAAGCGCAAAGATTTGTTTCAAAACTATTTCTAAATTCTGTTCTAATTTACAGCAAACGAATAAATGAACAATAATAACGAAGTGGGGTCAAAAAACTGAGTTATATCCAAAGACACGTCCTATGTCCCATATGGTCCAAAACATGACAGGTGGACAAATCTAAGCCTGTTTTAAATAAAACAAATATAAATATGCATATAATAAATAATTAAAAATAATAATAATAATAATAATAATAATAATAATAATAATAATAATAA
>CAIGQZ010032580.1:9198998-9209215 GCA_903798205.1 Danio tinwini
ATATATATATATATTAATTTGTACTTATTTATGTTGAGCACTGTATATATACAGTATATCAATCTTTCTGCTTCATACTACTAGGGAGATTCAGTAACACTTTATAATAACTCACTATGAATCATTTATTAAGCATTAGCAAATAGTTAATTCATTATCTGTTAAGCATTAACTCTACAATTATAGACGTTAGTAAGGAGTTTATAAATACAGCTACAATCACTGTATTCTTGACATAAGTAGGGCCAGAAGGAATCTGCGGACGTTTTTTGCCATTTCTGCTGAGAATTTTTGTAAAAATCTGCGGAATGATTTTGGGAGTATCATAACTAAAACCTTAATATGTGAAATAAAAAAAATAAAACTTTTTTACTTATGTTTAAAATGCAAAGTCAATTAGATTCACTTTATTTGATAAACAAAGCAAGTCTCTCATATAATTTATCTACTAAAAGACAGAAAATATTACTTTACAAGCTGCATTGTACATAAATCAGATGAACATTTTCATATTAGTCAATAATATTACTGTAATTAATTTAAAAACTGAATAAATTTAGATTACACACATTTACGCAAGTAAATAAACAGAATTAATGATTGGCTAAAAATCTGCAGAATTCGTGCACAGATTTCATGTGGGCCTACTTATAAGCACATTTATAATGTGCTTAATGATTGTATTTTTTATGCTTTGTTAATTATTTGTTGTTCATTACTTAATTAAGTATTGCATTATTTACAAACTATTTGAGAATAGTTGGTGGCTATTTTTAAATCATTCAGAATGCGCAAGTAAGTCATTAATAAACTATTCAAACTAACATTCATATATCTTATTATTTAGGCATATACTAATAGTTCATTTGTATGTTAATAAATGCTTTATTAAGTCAACTTCATCCAGTTTTGTGACCTAATCTACAGTGAGGACTATTTATGCTTTATAAATCCCTTATAAAAGACAATTAAAGGCTCAATTCTATTCTAAACAGGAAAAAAAAAGAAAATAAATGAGTAAATAAATATTAATTTCTTTTCATTTGAACATACACAAATGAAACTGTATTAAATAAAAAATAAATCTTATGTAAAATAAAATTACTGTACAGTTTAAACTTTGCTAAATAACTTTGAAATGTTGTATCATAATATATTGTTAAATTATTATATTGTAGTTTTTTTATTCAATGTTATTTAATTGTATTTACTTCTAATTGTGTTTTGACACTCCTGTTATTCAACAATGTTTAAAGTTTATAGTATTTTAATTTTTTAGATAAGAGTGCAAACATTTACTGTTCGTTTGATACAAAGGCTTTAATTGTCATTTATAAAGGATTTATAAAGCATAAACAGTTCTCATTTCAGATTAGGTCACAAAACTGCATGAAGTTGAGTTAATAAAGCATTTATTAACATACATGATGACCATTACTACATGCCTGAATAATATAATATATAACTGTTGATTTGAATAGATTATTAATCGTTCACTAACACATTCTGATTGATTCAAAAAGCCACCAACTACTTTTAAATACAAATGATTTGTAATTAATGCAATACTGAATTTATTAATGAACAATTAATAAGTAATGAAAATACAATTATTAAGCACATTTTAAATGGGCTTTCAAGTCAAGAATACAGCAGTTGTAGCTGTATTTATAAACTGCTTACTCACATCTGTTACTGTAGTGTTAATACTTAACAGATAATGAATGAACTATTTACTAATGCTTAATAAATGATTCATAGTGTGTAATTACATAGTGTTACCGGAGATTCTAGCATGATTGTATTAAGCGTTGGATACTGGCTTCCCAGCTTCACATGCTAGGCTTTGCTAATCTTCCTCTTAGTTTCCACTAAACAGAAATGAAAAATTCTAATTTAACCTATGCTGATCTAATATAGTCTTTTTTAAGATGCCATTTCCCTTTCCCATCTCTTTTCTTATTTATCTTTCACTTCACACCCGGTCAGAATATGGTCAGTCAAGCATAGTTTGATGGCACTTTTACGTAATCTCTCTCAGGATCTCCTCCAGCTAACATGTGAAAGGAATAGCTCTAATATAAAAGTGAAATTCTATCATCATTTACTAACTCCTGCTTTCATTTAAAACCACTACATTTTATGTCTTATGAGAAAAAAAATGAGAGATCTTTAGCAAAATATCTGAGTAGCATTAACATTTTGGTTCAAATCAGTTGGTTGTTTTCACAATAATGATTGTGAAATATTTCAAGTTTCAAAGCAGATTTAAGTCGAAGACAAAGTTGAAAAAGCCAGAACATGACAAACTACTCATATAGATAAATATTTCCTTAACAAAATTTCTTAACAGAGAAGAACATATTTCATATTCTGGGTTATATAAATCATTGTTTCCTGACATTGACAGGGCGGCCACAGGTCCTTAAAAAGTCTTAAAATGTCTTAAAAATCAAAATGGCTTTAAATGTCTTAAGCAGCATTGAATCAAATTTTGATATAGGTCTTAAATATGTTTCATATTACTGGTTATTTTTTTAGTCTGATGGACCTAATGACTAGGCCCACACGGAATCTGCGCGCGCAGAATTCCGCAGATTTTTCATAGATTTTCTGCAGATTTTTAGCCCATCATTAATTCTGTTTATTTACTTACAGTTAACTATTTACTGTTAATCTAATTGGATTTGCATTTTAAACATTAAATAAAAGTTAAAATGATATTATTTTTTATTTCACATTTTAAGGTTTTAGTTATGATGCTCCTAAAATAACTGCAGAAATCCTCAGATTTTTGCCAAAATTCTCAGCAGAAATAGCAAAAAACGTCCGCAGATTCCGTCTGGCCCTGCTAATGACCCTTTACTATCATTAGACACTGAAGTTTCTATCAGTGGTAATCAGAAACAAGCAGTAGCGGACGCCAATAGTATATACTGTATGCAGAAGGACTTTTAATTTCCAGTAACAAGCACAGCAAATTCATTAGTGTTAAATTTCGAGTGTTGCAGTAATTCAGAGTAAAGTGTTGAAATTCTAGAGTTAGATAAAGATAAATTAACCCTCTCAGATGTTAGAAGCTGATTTGCCTCCCTGTCATACAAAGTTACATGTATCTAACGCTAATACAGTGTTGACTACTACATTTGGGAATTTATGCTGTATTCTGCACTATCCCTGTAGGATTTTTCCAGACGCCATTTTCTTTTGCCATGAGCAGCAATGAGGAGAAGCAACTGGTGAGTAAAAGTACTTACAATTTTTGTATGTAGACATTTGACATCCAAATCGGTATATATACTTTAGTTTTATATATCTAACAAAAAAGCATTATTTTCATCTTTAATTTGTTCTGTACTAGCTATGTTACGTTACACTTAAAGAAAATAAAGCTGTCTTAAAACGTCTCCTTTTGGTTAAATTCCAGAAAATACGGTTTGCGACTGTTTTGAATGGTTTTCCTTAAACATTAACCGAATAGTTAATAAAGTGTTGCCGATATTATACAAGATATTTTTGTGTGGTGTTGAAAATTTGACTTAAGAGTGTTAACACATAACACTGATCCTTTGTGGTGTTAATATTTGACACTATAAGAGTTTGCTAATTAACACTCTCTGAGTGTTGATAATGTTAACTCTTTCAAAAGTGTCATTTTAATACTTTTATAGTGGTTCCCACTACAGTCAGCCAGTCCCCCAGCTCACGCTCCAACCGCATGTGTGGAGGTATCTCTGCAGGCCTGTCCACCTGTTTCGCCGGCCAGAGGTTGTTGCCCGTCGTCATCTCCTCCGCCCTCCGAGCTACAGACTCGGCCCTCTGACCCAACGGCTCCACGTTGGCTCTCCTCCCTCATCTCCTCCGTGGACCGTCAGCCCACCGGCTCCACCATCCCCCTAGCTCCCCCTTGGTCAGTCGTCGCCCTGCCTCCACCTCCGGACTCATCGCTCCATCCTGCCAGCTCCGTTGAGCTCCTCCGCCCCTCCAGCTACGCATCGGTCCTCTGTCGCTCTGGCTCCCCTCCGTCGACATCACCCTGGGCCATCCTCCTGGCTGTGTCCTGGGTCCTCCTCCTGCTTCACCTCCCTGGCCACCTCCTCTTTTCCACGCACTCCAGTTCCTCCCTCACAGACTCTCCCTTGACCTCCTCCTCTCAACCCTCCTTTTGTTTAGGCGCGAGGGGGCTTTTTTTTCCTGTTCCCACCATGCCATCATGTTCATCACCTTCACCTGTGTTCATCCCCTGTGTGTTATCAGTCCAATCATCCCCTGTGTATTTATAGTTTCTGTGTTCAGTCTTTCATTGTCTGGTATTCTCTCTCTCTGTTGATATCTGTCTTCACACCATGTTCATCATGTGTTCATCTTCGTAAGTGTTGTAAATAAATATACGTGTTTTGATAATCCTGAGATCCCGTGCCTTCCTGTTGTGAACCCAGGCGTTACACCCATATAAACTCTGAGAGAGTGTCAATTTTAACTCCAAGGTAGTTAAATCTACTATCTAAAATTTGCAGTGTGGGTCAAGAGCTTCTATGAACTGCAAGCCATTACAAATTTGGCATGTTAAAGGTCTGTTTTCTTTAAAAAATTTACGATCTTTACTGCCTGAATGTACAGCACTGTATTACATTACATTTTTCTGTGTCATGTCTTTAAAATATGAACATTTATTTTACCCCAGTATTTTCAATGGAGTTCCTGCGTTAGCCTGTTGATCCTGACGGCGCTTGCAATTAAATGGCTTTCATCTCGTATTACGTTTGAACAACTAAATGAACACTGAAGTCTGTTTAACTGATTATATTCTAATTACATTCAACATCGATGCTGTGAAAGGAACCATATCAAATTGAAAAAGTCAAATTAATCGTTCACCGGAGGTTTATCGGTATGGGAAGAAACACTAGCACTGCATATACCCCATAGTCAGATCTGTTTGTCTTAGACTGGACACGAATCATGATGCAAATACCTGTATATTTGGTCTCTTTGTGGATAGTAGCGGTAGCCTCGTTAGCTTTAACTCAGTAATTGAAGAGATTTTTAATAAACAAGAAAAGCTTATGTAGCACTCAGCTTATATAGCACAGATAATACAATGCTTTGGAATGTAATGGGATTTCTACCATTAAATATCTTACTGATGAGTGTGAGTGAAGGTTTAAAAATTTAAATATGTGCAAAATACTAGTGAATGACATGAAAACTAACCTATGCTACTCATGTTCTCATGAACTAAATAGCAGAAGCACAACATTTCTGTCAAGTTTTATTTGGGTTTTAGCAAATACTACTATGAATCAGTGGACTCCACCACTTTCTCAGCATGACCATTAGCATTTAAAAAGTGTCAGTTGTTTTTAAAGAAGATGTGGGATGAATAAAATGTATAGTATACAACTATATTTAGCTTGTCGTGACATTTTATTGAAAATTTGTGGCTACGAAATTGTAACATTTTTGATGGGGCCGGAGAAAATTTTGGCAGGGCAAGTCAAAATCTGCATCAACTTGGTCACTTGAAAAATCACTAGCATTAATCCCTGATACATGTATATAAAATAAAACTCTTAATTTTAATAAAACTCTTAATTTTTAATAAGAGTCTTATTTTAAGTTGTTAAACTCGCCAGACTCTCTGTTTGAGGACACGATAAAGGTGTACATTTTTGCTCAGTAAAACAACAACATATGTAAAAATGTAAATTTATAAACACAAATATCATCCAAAATATAATAGACGTAAAGCCAATGCTGACATGTTCCTATTCCATTTCTATGGCAATTGTTTAAAAAGTTACTGGTACTACAGTAAATCCTTGAAAACCCATAGGGTTCTAACTGTATTGATGATGGCACAGTGTTTCTCTGTTGGAAAATGTCAGTGCTGTTTCATCTGGCTTTAAACTAAATCACAAACACATTTGTGCTCTTCACTAAATTCAAGGGCTTCTCTATGGAGCTCTTTGCATGATCAATTCGAGATCCCATCCATGATGTATGTAAATAAAACTAAACTCACTGTGCTGCTGTTGGCCGGGGTTCATGGAAACAGTTAAACAGACTGTGTGTCGCAAACCAGCTGTGACATTTACCTTCGATTTGAAGCATAAACATTATATTGAAAAATTTTTTTTTGAACATGTCCCAGCAGACACACAACATCATAAGATGTTAATTTTAGGTTAGATTTAGGCTGCTAGCATCTAAAGCAAATGTTAATTCATCGTCCAATAACGACGTGAAATGACATTGATATTTTGTTGATTTTAGGTTGTATTGGAAAGTGACCAAAATCCAATGCCGAGCCAAGATCTTAAACCAACTTCATATTGACATTGACAAACACTGACATTTATTCGTCAGTATTTATATTTAGTCAACACGATTTTCATTTCCAAACAAAATGCAATGTCCCACAACATTGGGGTTCAACGTCAATCTGACGTCATGTTGATGTCCCGTGCCTGGGTTGTTATTGTTTTATTGAATTAAAATAATATTTACAGTATCATAACTATTATTGTAATTGGTTTAACAGCGATGTTGATATTTGGTTAGTTTTAGGTTGCCAATAATTAACTACATGAAGCAAGAAATAAACTGAAAAAAGTCCATTTTAAACAAAAAAATCTAAATAAATTATGTGTAAAGTAATCCAAATACTGTAAATCTATCGGCACCTGACTGCTTTAATAACTGTAATACACTTGATAGATTTATGAGCGAAGCCTAAAGAACAAGGCCACATATGCCCATAAAAGTGGAAACTACAGACGCAAACAAAATAGGATGCAATATAATTATTACAGTTGTAATATTAAATTGGTCAATGATAGCAATTACATGATGTCTGACAGTCAATTAACCATCCAGGATCGTGTTCTGTAGGCTAAACAAACTGAACAGCTTAGAGATTTTACTTACATATAAAAATGTGTTTCTTATTCCTATAGCATTGATTCTTAAACTACACTACTGTCTGCGTATACTGTATATTGGATGTTTGCTAAATAATGATTGATTTTAGGATTAAACTTGAAACAAGCATGAAGCAAAAATGAGCAAACATTGCTAATAGTTTTTTCAGATTTTGAGGGTTTTAACAATCTAGGCACAAAGTCTAAAGCGCATGGCGCAAAAGCATTAAGGGGCGTGTCCGAATCCACTTTTGCACTATTGCCACATGGTCTAACAGAGTTGTGCTTATTCTCTTATTTTTATACCATTCATGAGCCGCAGTTTCAGTTTAAACTTAGTAAAGGCAAGCTTCTTTGGCGATGATGTATACAGTGTTAGATTTTACATTTAGCGATGATTTGTGCTAAACACGCAGTGAATGCAATGCATCGAGATTCAGCACTCTCTCTAAAAACACTGGATTGATGCCGGCTGGCAGATCAACATTACCCACATGATCACTCTGTGCCATTATTTGTAACTTTAGGTGGGTTTACAAACTTGTGTACCTTTCATTGCGTCTTCCTCAAACTTCAGCCATTTGCATTTCCCGCGGTCACAAAAGCCCCCTGTCATCTCAACTAGGTGCGCCTGGAAAGCATGACGTTGCTTGCGGTTCCCTCTATTGAACCCATTGTCTGGTTGTACAAGCTCAGAAATCTAACCTAGTGCACAAGAGGCTTAACTTTGTTTAGTTGCAGCAGTTTTGTTGCATGCAAAACATAGTGTTGAGATGCCTTTACGATTAATTAATCTTGTTGAATTAAAGCGCAGTTAATAGTGAAACCGGTTAATCGATTTCATCCCAAGTTGTATGCACTCCACTGAAAACATCTATTAGCCTACATATTTAATTTAGTTTGTTAAGCGCAAAGGTTTGTTTCAAAAATTCTAAATTCAGTTTTAATTTTCAGACAACGAATAAATAAACAATAATAACGAAGTGTGGTCAAAAATCAGAGTTATATTCAAACACACAGTACCGCCGCTCCACAGTAAAATTTTGCATAGGGCACCCTTTTGGCCAGCAGCGACTCTGCAAACACACATCCTATTCTTATGCTCCATATGGTCCAAAACACAACAGGTGGATTAATCTAAACTTGTTTTTATTAAAACAGATATAAATATGCGTGTAATAAATAACACTGCTATACTGAATAAACTGAAAAAAGCCACCCAACATGAAGAAAGCATGGAGGCAGTGTTTTTTATATTTATGTAGAAAATAATAATTTTTGTAAGGTTTTAATTCTTTAATTATTTTTCATTTGTGTATTGCTGAACATCCTGTGTCTAAACAATGTGTAAGCAAGGTGCACAACTAACGCACTTTGTGCTGAACTTTAGACTCAGCTGATCAATTACGCAGCCTATTTTAGTTTCTCAAAATAGCATACCAACAATGCATTTTAACACACCTCCTTTCTAAACCGGCACACCCATGAGTTCATAAAGAGGTGCAAATGGATTTGCTATTTAAACAAGGTGGCACAAAAAGGGAAAATTAGGGTTGCGTTGGTCTGAAAATAGCAACACATCACACCAAACATGTCTTGCGCCTTTATTGCGCTGGGTGTGTGATAGGGCACACACCCAGCGCACACCCAGTATTTTAAGTATATCTAGATTTTTTTTTCCTAGAGATTGAGTAATTTGTGAAATAATAAATGTCAGAAAAATGCATGAAATAATTCTGATCGTAGGACAAGATAAATGCTAAAGTGCATCACCCCCCCCCCCCCCCCCCCTGTTTTTATAACCTAAAATTAAAGTATGTATGAAACACAGACTAAGAGAGAGAGATGAAACTAGGACTTGAACATGGGAGGTGACCCCAACATGACCATGTATAGATTTAATTTTTAGTTTAATAACCACTTAATTGGAAGTCTATTTACATATCTGTAATACATGTATAACAGTAAATCAGGTGGGCTTAACAGGGTCTTTTGTATACCAAGGATGAAAGAAATAGATGACACAGACTTCAATAAATATTCTGCCATCATGTACTCACATATGAAATATAATTTTCATTTCTGTGTGAATCTCTGGCTTTTAGTACAGCCGTGTGCACTGAGTGCTCCATTTCCTGATTTAGGAGGCACTTACACTTTTTTCCCTACTTGTTCTTTGCCTGGTCTTAGTCTAATGAGTATGATTAGAGAGAAAAAAAAACATCCTAATGGTTCAGCAGAATGAATCCAATTTCACAGCAGTATTTAGGACGCGTCCTCTTTTAGGCAGCTGTTTGCTTGTTGTACTTTAACAAACTTTTGCTAATGGCCAACAGTGTTATGCAATGTTTAAGATTCGTGTTTAATGACTGCGTAATATGCACAAAACATCACTCTGGCTAGGATTTGCTCATGACAAGCGTACGTCATTTAGCTTGTTTTGATAGTAACAGACAAATGTCACCTTCTCCATAAGTTGCCGGAGCTGTCTGCTGCGTGGGTCTCGATTACACATGTTCTGTGCTGGAGCCACAACGGTGCAGATACATTTTCCATCTGCGTCCTGTGCCGAGCTGTAGATCTGCCAGCCCTCCTCTGGGCTTGGATACAGGGCCTGCATGGAGAAAGAGAGGGAGAGATTAGGAAAAAAAAAGGAGATGGATGGAGAGACAGGACAAAATGCATGAGTAAAATAGAATGTGGCATCTGTGAGAGGAGGAGGTTTTGATCAGCTTAGACACTTGGAGGAAATAGAGCACCTTTGGATCGATAATGTTGCTTTTTCATAGCGGGTGGAGTCAGGAGATGGATGTCTTGAAACAATGGCTCAAAAGCTCACACACGAGCACACACACACACACACACACACACACACACACACACACACATACACACGTTTCATCTTGGAAGGGGGTTTGCCATTGATTTTTATTGTTTTTTACACTGACGTGACATTTTAAAGGAAAGCTTACAGAAACCTTTCTGCATTTTAACATTTCCATTAATGGAATATTAATAAGCTTAATCCTCAACTTTGTGGCAGAATGTTGTTTGTTAAAAAAACATTGTTTATTTTAAAAAACACACACATACATTTTGGGTTCCAAGTTTTATGGGGACTTCCAATAGATAGTAATGATTTTGATACTGCACAGACTATATTCATCATCTTAACCCAACCCTACACCTCACAGAAAACATTCTGCATTTAAATACTTTTGAAAAACTTATTTTTGTATGATTTAACCAGAGATTTGGTCCCCACAATGTGATGAATATCAGGACCACACACAC
>CAIGQZ010032580.1:9216091-9232582 GCA_903798205.1 Danio tinwini
GATCTTGCAGAATAGGAGATGGCTATATTGTATTTATTGAGTTGTATAGTATGTGACTCTTAAAATGCAAAACAATTGGTCAGCACAAAAAAAAGGTTTATTATTTACAAACATTATTAGCTTAGCTGGCAAACAGTTATTAAGGTCTTTTTACAAAAGTCTTGGGTGCAATCGAATAGACACATAATGGCGTATATCAACATCAAGCTCCAGACTATCGTAAACACGCTCAGGAATGGTTGTCAGGGCCATACATTAAAGGTAATTAAAAAAGTGCAACATTTCAAACTAATCATGTGCCTTCACATGGCCTAAAAGTATTGTAATGAGACACAGGTATTTAGATTAGCTTGTTTGTTTTTCTGCTCACTAAAAGTGATAGTTGTCTTTGACTTGCATTGTGTGCAACATTAAAGCCATATTTTCAGCAATAAATTAGTTGTACTAAAATGTCATCTTGAATGGCCTATGTGTGAGTAAAATTAAAAGCAGATTTGAATCTTTAGGTAAAAAATCCTTTAAGGAATATACAATATTGCCAGATGTTTTTGGACACCCCTCTAAATCAAGTCAAGTCAAGTCAAGCCTTATTTATAAAGCACTTTACAAATTAAAGTGAGCCAACGTTCTGTACAGAAAATATACAACAAAATAAACATAATAAGCTAGAAAATACATAAAATACAAGATAAAATAAAGCTAAAATACATAAAAAGGCATAAAAAATTAAACAATCAGGTATTATGATCTGGTGACAAATGCCAATTAAAACAAATGAGTTTTAGGAGCTGATTTAAATGAGAACACGGAGGAGGCCTGTCTAATGGGCAGCGACAAATCATTTCAAAGTCTTGGACCTACCACAGTGAAAGCGCAATCCCCTCTAAGCTTATGCTTTGTTTTTGGCACAATCAGGAGCAGCTGATCAACTGACCTGAGAGAACGGGCTTATAGGGGTGTATCGGCTTAGAGATATAAGGTGGGGCAAGACCATTATAAGTTTTATGGGGGACCCTCAACCTGCGGTCTGTGTGAGTCCTAATGCCTCAGTGAAAGTTAAGGGGACACTACACTGTCAGTGGGCGCCGTCTTTCGGATGAGACGTTAAACCGAGGTCCTGACTCTCTGTGGTCATAAAAAATTCCATGGCACTGCTCGTAAAGAGTAGGGATGTAACCCCGGTGTCCTGGCTAAATTCCCTCTCGGCCCTTACGACCATGGCCTCCCAATCATCCCTTAACCACCGAATTGGCTCTATCTCTGTCTCTCCACTCCACCAATAGCTGGTGTGTGGTGAGCGCACTGGCGCCGTTGTCCTGTGGCTGCCGTCGCATCATCCAAGTGGATGCTGCACACTGGTGGTGCTGTTGAAAGACCCCCCCACCCTCCACCCTCATGATTGTGAAGCGCTTTGGGTGTATGGCCATACACAATAAATGTGCTATATAAATACACATTACATTACATCTTAAACTCTATTCTAAAATGAACTGGCAACCAATAAAGCAAAGCTAACACGAGGAAAATGTGGTCATATTTGCGAGTACCAGTTAACAGGCATGCTGCAGCATTTTGCAAACGGGCAATAGCTGACCTATTACTCCCCATATACAGTGCATTACAGTAATCTAACCGAGTGGTCATGAAAGCAAGGATTACTGTCTCAAACTGTTGTTTTGGTATATATTGCTTTATTTTTGCAAGTGGTCTTAATTGAAAGAAGCTAGATTTAGCTACCGCTCAAATCTCATTGTCAAATTTAAAATCTGAGTCAAATTTAATTCCCAATTTTGTGACTGTAGACTTAATATGCTCTAAACCAGTGGTTCTCAAACTGTGGTACATGTATGCAGGCTTCCTTCTAGTGGTACGCGGAGGAAAAAGAAGTAAAAAAAAACCCCACAATTTTAATAGATTTTAATAGGCTAAACCTTTTATTTTATTTTACTTTACATTTTTTTTATTGTTTGTTATGTATTCTATCATTTAAACTAATTTCCTCCCCATATTTGTAACGGTTGTTGGGGGTGTATCCCGTATTTTTATATCCCAATGTTGACAGGTATAGTTTGATCACTTTCTTTTCTGACACAAATAGCCTACATCACGTGCAGTATGGAGTTTACATATGTAAATCCAATTCATATATCTAAAATACTAAAGTTAATATTTAGATTTCAAAGATATACAAATAAGTCATATATACATGCAACATCTACTTCAAAATTTATCAAAAAGAGTTTATATTTAAATATCATAACATATAGCCTATATATATGAGGTCCAAGGAACATTTCAAGGTTTTGATGAATAGGCTACTTTATGATAATACTTTACATTTAAGTACAGCAGTTGTATAATATAAATAAACTATGTATAATGTTTAAAGTGACTGACAATAATAAATATTCATAATAATAAGAATTAATCTGCCACATTTTTGAACCGTGCAGAGCTGTAGCTGCCTAATTAGGCCTACTATGCTACTGTATTTCAATAATGGTCATTATGGTGGTACTTGGTGAGACAATTTTTTTCTCAGGTGGTACTTGGTGAAAAACGTTTGAGAACCACTGCTCTAAATCATTCAAGTCATGTGTTCCAATCACTTCCATGGGCACATGCATATAAAATAAAACACCCTGGCATGCAGACTGCTTCATCAAACATTTGTGAAAGAATGGGTCGCTCTCAATAGCTGTCTATTCAAGCGTGGTACTGTGATATGTTGCCACCAGTGCAATAATCCATTCATGACATTTCCTCACTACTACTCTATATATTCCACAGTCAAGTGTTGGTGGTATTATAATAAAGTTAAAGCTATTGGAAACAACAGCAAGTCAGCCAGGTAATATCACAGAGCGGGGTCAAAGCATGCTGAAGTGCACAACGCTCAGAAGTTGATAACTTTCTGCAAAATCAACAGCGAAAAACCTCCAAACTTCATTGGCCTTAAGATTAGCTCAACAACAGGAATAGAGAGGTTTGTGGAATGGTTTTACATGGTTGAGCAGCCGCATCTAAGACTTATATCACCAAGTGTAATGCGAAGCATCAGATGCAATGTTGTAAAGCATAATGCCACTGGAATCTAGAGCAGTGTAGATGTATTATCTTGTCTGGCGAATCATATCTGGCAATCAGATGGATGGGTTTGGGTCTGGGTTTGGAAGTTGCCAGAAGAATGCCTGACTGCATTGTGTAAAGTGTGATGTTTGGTGGATGGGGGGGTTATGGTGAGGGGTTGTTTTTCAGGGGGTGAACTTAGCCCCTCATTTCCAGTAACATTTCAATATACTAAGAAATTTTAAACAATTTCATGGCAACTTTGTGGGAAAACTTTTGGCGAAGGCCACTTTCTGTTTTAACATGACTACATACACTACATGATACAAGTCTTGTCACCTGTCCAAGTTTTAGGAACAACAAATTATAACTTGATTTCTAGTTGATCATTTGGCATCAAAAGCCTCTAGATTATGCAAATTTTACCAAAATAAAGTATGATCATGCCTTGATTTTGAATGATTTAATTAGGAAAGTAAGGTCTGACTTTGCTTAGACAAAAGTCATGTCATTTAACATAAATAATATACAGTATAGAATATATAAAGTTATGGTGCAGTGGAAAAAGAATAAATATTGTGTATGACTTCCATAATCTTGGACGACTACATTCATACATCTTCGCAATGACTCAAATAACTTATTAATAGTCATCTAGAATGGCAAAGAAAGTGTACTTGCAGGACTCCCAGAGTTCATCAAGATTCATCTTTAATGCATTCTCTTTAATCTTACCCCAAACATGCTCAATAATGTTCATGTCTGGTGAGAGGGCTGGCCAGTCCTGGAGCGCCTTGACCTTCTTTGATTTCAGAAACTTTGATGTGGAGGCTGAAGTTTGAGAAGGAGCGCTATCCTGCTGAAGAATTTGCCCTCTCTTGAGGTTAGTAATTTAATGGGCAGCACAAATGTCTTGATAACTCAGGCTGTTGATGTTGCCATCCACTCTGCAGATCTCTTGCATGACCCATAGTGAATTTAAGCCCAAACCATGAATTTTTCCTTCACTAAACTTGAATGATTTACAAGAGAATCATGCGTCTATGTTGGTTCCAATATGTCTTCTGCAGTATTTGTGATGATCAAGATGCAGTTCAACAGATGATTCATCTAAAAGATCTACCTACTGCCACTTTTCCAAATGATCAACTAGACATCAAGTTATTATTTGTTGCTCTTACAACTGGCATCAACGACAAGCCTTTTGTCAGGTTGTGTAGGGTATCAGTGCACAAAGCAACGTCCATGGAGACAAATACGACAGAGTCTGAGAACTGGACTGGCCTGCACAGAGTCCTGACTTTAAGCTGACAGAACACATAGAGATTGGACGAATTAGAGCAAAATCTACCAGGCCTTCTCATCAAACATCTGTGCCTGGCCTCACAAATGTACTTCTAGAAGAATGTTCAAAACCTTTAATAAACACACTCCTAAACCTTGTGGAAAACCTTCCCAAAAAGCTAAAGCTGTTATAGAATGGGCCCATTTCTATTCAAATCCTACAGATTAAGGCTGGCATGTCATTAAAGCTCATGTGCATGTATTTTAATTTGCCTAATTATTAAAGGTGCAGTATGTAAGTTTGACACCCAGTGGTTGAACTAGGTATTGCACTCCTGGATCAAAACAAACACAAGCGTGGGTTGCCAGATTGAGTACAGCGAGTGATTTAAACTGTGTTCCAAATAAAAGCAACAACCCTACATAGAGGGATTTTTTTCATATTAAAAGGAGTTTTTGTCCTAACTAAAGCCACAAATTGATAAATTAGAAAGGGCTTCTATTTCTCACAGCTGAACAACAGAAACCTATGACAGTGATCATCTCAGGTAAACCTCATGTGCTTTATTCAGTGCTAAATGCTAACAACGTGAGTTTAAATGCCATTTTACATGACATTTATTGCCATATACTGAAAGCAGCAGCAGATAGTTCACCTTAGATCTGGAAAATATAATAAACCGTTTGAAATTGAACTTTAGAACTAAACATATGAGTGATTCAGCATCTACATTTAATGTCGTTAAAGAGGGTTAACATGTATTAAATAGATTATAAACCTTACCGTTTTGTGAGTGAGTGCATATTCTGTGCTTCTAAATGGCTGTATTAAAATTTCTGACGTGTTTTCGTCTGGTGCAAACAGCCAAATTGCTTATCACTGCGTATCTCATCACAAAGAGTGTTGTTAGGACACGCAGTTACAATGTAACCTGCTCACATAATGTTTACGTTTGTAATATTTATATTATTTGCTAATTAATAACCTCATGTGGAACTGAATTTTGACATCTGATACTGTGGGGATGTTGCATTTTCGGTCATGGACGCATGCTTTCAGAGCCTTCCTGAATGAATGAATGAATGAAATGCGCTGGTTTCCAACAAGGCAACCCTGGTTGCTGAAATATAATTGACTAAACTGGCATTGTGCGGGTTAAATTTACCTAAACAAAGACAGCGTTCCGGCACGGAATAAAAACATTTTCAAAGCAGAATATCTGACTTTAGCATTGTTTTTCAGTTAAACAAGTATGTTCAGTAGGGATGTTTCCTAAATATCTGCACACATATCATGGTATTTTATGCTTTAGAAGAGTCAAAAACTTACATACAGCATCTTTAACTTTATAACCATATATGCTTTAGTGCAAGTTTACCATTTGATGAGTTCCTCTGTTCTGTACATCAGAGAGATTTAGTTTAAGGGAAATCTACTGAGTGATTTGTATTTTGGCAAAGGCAAGTTTCATCCTCTGCTTGTCTTTTCTGAAAGCGTCTCCTTCCGCTCTGCTCCCTCAATTTAGTCGAGTCAGTTTTGTGTTTGGTTGGATCTCTTTGAATTCACTGCTTATCAAGTAATGTGCAAATTGTCGATCCCTCTGAAGTTGTATTCATTCATTGTGGAGTTGCAATTCATTTGATCCATCTAATGGTGCTTGTCTTTTCAATTTGATCAGTTTGCTAAGCCTGGAGATGTGGGCAAAAATACAATTGATTGTTGTTTTGATTAATTCTGGCTTGAGAACATTTCTCTGTTTGTATCTGTTTCCCCAATTTATTCTCCATCTCTCTCCCCTTGAGCACATTTTCATTTAGGTAGCATGGGCTCCCTATTTTCAGTAACAACTCCTCATTCTCTCTCTCTCTCTCTCTCTCTCTCTCTCTCTCTCTCTCTCTCTCTCTCTCTCTCTCTCTCTCTCTCTCTCTCTCTCTCTCTCTCTCTCTCTGTCTCTCTCTCTCTCTAACTAAAGAAGCAAGACAAAATAAACGAAGAAAACACGATCAAGTTATAGTAAAGATTAATGGTCTGAAAGTATGCCAATCTGCTGTTTTTGACCCAGTAGATTAGGACAGATGTAGAGTCTCCCATCTCATTTTGGTGAAGGTGCTTGCAAAGCCTGAAGGCATGAGAGACAGACACACATGCAAGTGCTGGCGCTTGACACACACACATTTCCCAGTGGTTTAGATTCACACTCAGTTATGATAAGGCTAGTCATTAGCATTGCTCCTTCTGTTCATCTAACCTCTTGCTTGTACAGTATGTGTTGATTTACATAATAATGCCACACACTATTATCAATGCCCTCTCTGGGCGCAGTGCTATTTTCATGTCCAGTCTGCCACAGAGCAGCTGTCAAATCTAGCAGGGTCCTCACTTCCATTAGCAGTGATTTTCTATGCTTTGTGCCACTATCATCAAACACTCTGCGAAGCTGCTCTTCCATCCCGGATGGAATTTTCCGAGGTGAGTTGAAAAAGAAATCCAGCATTCCCTAAGAGATCAGCCCAGACAGTTCTGCCTCTTCGGCTCCGTCTTTCTTGTGCGCTCCGCTGACCACTTCGAGCTGATATAAGACCAGCCACAGCTCTGCATCTCACTCTTAGCCTGAAGAATTCTGCTACAGCTTGGGTCTTTGATCCCCACCCGAGTGCATTACCACCCCAACATTTCATCATCAGTCTCATTCCCATCCCGATGGACCTGCAGCTTAGTGTCTGAGAACGTCAGATACGGTTAGCGTCGGGCTCCGGCACAATCTATACGGCAAACTGCCACCCCGCAGCCCCTCAGGCAGATAAATGTGTCGCATCAATCATCAGTGCGGTACATGCACCTCACATGCTAAACTTCGGCGCAGCACGTGTGCCCATCTGACGGGTGGAAGATATGAGCCACGGGGCCAATGGGGAGCTGAGCTTTCCCATAAATATGCTTTCTGTTCATTAATGTTGCATAAATGTTGAGTTTTAATTTAAGAACTGATTAGAATCACCCCTGGACTCATTACCACCCACCAATTCATTCTGCTGTAATTTCCTCTCATCTACTGCTAATGGCAGAGCAGAGGATGGGGGGCACACACACACACACACCTCACACATATGTTGGCTTTGGTGGTTTAAGAGGACTCTCCATAGGTGTAGTGCAGTTTACTGTAAAAAATGCATGATATAATGTCTTCCCCAGTGTTGGGGTAACACATTACAAGTAACGAAAGTTATGCAATAATATTACTTTTCTAAGCAGTGTTGGGCAGTGGCGTCACTAGCTTAACTACATTTCTCAGTAGCGTAGCGGTAGTGTCACTACTTTCTAAATCAAATAGCTTTTCAGTAGCAAAGCTATTTTTTTTGTCATGTTGGGCAGTAGCATCACACAAGCAACATTGACCGATCGCACATTAATAAATGATGGCACTGACATTCACGTAGCTTTGCGGCCGGTGTCTGGCCAATGAAAGTAAATCAATAGGATGGCAAGAATGACGATTTCTTCTTCTTCCTGTTTTACAGTGGTTCACAACAAACTTTATGGTGCGTTACTGCCACCTCTCACTCTGTTCGGTGACGTCACCAACCAATTAGGCTAACACGAGAAATTTGCTATATATATATACATAGGGTGACACGGTTTTCCAGTGATGGGTTGCAGCTGGAAATGTACACAAATGTATACAAAATAATGCTTATTCCTAATTATTTGCATTTACTATAAATTACTATATTTACTATACTTATATTTTAAACACATGGAAGAACAGAAAAAGAGGATTATCTGAATGGACAGTGTTTTGACTTTTTAATAAGACAAAAAGTACAAAAGTAGGAAACACTTTGCTTTAAACTTTCATTAATCTGTATATATGACATTTATAGCTCTGGGTCAGAAAGTTCTCAGAAGATAATATTATCATACATATTTTTTGTGTTATTTTTGAGGAAAACAAAGGTTATATTGTGTGTTGTTAATTGCAGGGCTCCTCTGTTTTAAAATAATAATAATGATAACAATAATAATAAACATTAAGCCAGGTCAGAAAAAATAGCACAAAAGTAACATAATGCATTACTTACTAAAAAAAGTAACTAAGTAACACAACTTGTTACATTTTTGGGGAGTAACTCATTATTGGAATGCATTACTTTCAAAAGTAACTTTCTCCCAACACTAGTCTTACCCTACACCCCTACACCTAAAGCCAAGCCTCAAATTTTGAATGTCAAAAGACCCCAAAAACATTTTGAATTACAAGTAGACAAGGCATGTCCTCATAAACAGCTTCAACATTGTAATACCTAGGTCATACCAATGTCATTATACAAATGTGTGTCCTCATAAAGCACAATAACCAGTACACACTCACATACGAAGAAAACACACCTCCTATCACTCACAGATGTAAGCATAAGCACAATAACCAGTACACACTCACATACAAAGAAAACACACCTCCTATCACTCACAGATGTAAGCATAACCCTGGCTCATTATTGATACGTACCCCATATACATTTCTGGAGAGCGCAAAATACGTCCCAGGAGCTACGTTTTTTTTGCAGTTTTTGTTTTCGCGAATCTCAAATTTCTCTTTGGCAAGTGCAAGTTGCACATGCTGTTCTAACAGAAATCCATCGTAGACCGCTGTCAACTGACTGACTGACCTACCGATCCCCCACAACCACTCCCACCCACTGCCTTCCCTAAACCCAACCGATAGTGTTTTCAAAAGCACAAATTAACTCGCCCACCACCTTCCCAAAACCCAATTGAGAGTGTTTTCAAAAGCACCCATTAACTCACCCACCGCCTTCCCTAAACCCAACCGATAGTGTTTTTTAAAAGCACAGATTAACTCGCCCACCGCCTTCCCAAAACCCAATCGAAGGTGTTTTCAAAAGCACCCATTAACTCGCCCACCACCTTCCCTAAACCCAACCGATAGTGTTTTCAGAGGCATCAATTAACTCACCCACTGCCTTCCCTAAACCCAATCGATAGTGTTTTTAAAAGCACAAATTAACTCACCCACCGCCTTCCCAAAACCCAATTGAGTGTTTTCAAAAACATCCATTAACTCACCCACCGCCTTCCCTAAACCCAACCGATAATGTTTTCAAATGCACAGATTAACTCACCCACCGCCTTTCCTAAATCCAACCAATAGTGTTTGCAAAAGCACCCATTAACTTGCCCACCGCCTTCCCTAAACCCAACTGATAGTGGTTTCAAAGGCACCCATTAACTTGCCCACCGCCTTCCCTAAACCCAACCGATAGTGTTTTCAAAGGCACCCATTAACTCGCCCACCACCTTCCCTAAACCCAACCGCTAGTGTTTTCAAAGGCACTGATTAACTCGCCAACCGCCTTCCCTAAACCCAACCGATAGTGTTTCCAAAGGCACCAAATAACTCGCCCACCACCTTCCCTAAACCCAACCGATAGTGTTTTCAAAGGCACCAATTAACTCGCCCACCGCCTTCCCTAAACCCAACCAATAGTGTTTTCAAGGGCACTAAATAACTCACCCACCTCCTTCCCTAAACCCAATTGATAGTGTTTTCAAAGGCACCAAATAACTCGCCCACCACCTTCCCAAAACACAATTGATAGTGTTTTCAAAAGCACTGATTAACTCATCCACCGCCTTCCCTAAACCCAACCGATAGTGTTTTCAAAGGCACCGATTAACTCGCCCAACGCCTTGCCTAAACCCAACCGATAGTTTTCAAAGGCACCAAATAACTCACCCACCGCCTTCCCTAAACCCAACCTATAGTGTTTTCAAAGGCACAGATTAACTCGCCCACCGCCTTCCCAAAACCCAATCGATAGTGTTTTTAAAAAGCACAGATTAACTCGCCCACCGCCTTCCCAAAACCCAATCGATTGTGTTTTCAAAGGCACTGATTAACTCGCCCAACGCCTTCCCTAAACCCAATCTATAGTGTTTTTAAAGGCACCGATTAACTCACCCTGTTATTTACTTGTTTATTTTATTTTTTCCTTTTTTTTATGTTTTACCTCCTTTCTGGAACCGTTTTTCGCCGGACTCAAACCCCGTCTTCACAGTCAACTCCTCTCTGCATCTTAATTCCGCTAACGTACATTGCAATCTACTGGGCAAACTGGTAACAGCAGAAAAGCTGTCAACATGGTGGTAATCAGTCAGCTGGTATCCCCTAGTGTTTGTTTTAAAGATGAAATGCAGCCATACGTAGCTCTGGCTACATAATTCACTCTCACCAGAAATGTATACTTGGGTACATTTTCACAATGAGCATGTGTTACATACGCATACAAAATAAATGTTTCTGCTCACTTCCAATAACCTGTCTTGCATTCCTTAACAGATAAAACACATTTGACGATGCTTTAGTTAAAGATGGATGAGCAGTAACGTGTCGTTCAAAGCAAAGTGACAAACTATGATACATACATACGCCCCTGATTGTGATCTTTCAATTCACTCCAGCATTTATTTTGTATGTGGGTGCATGTTTCTGAATAGGCTGGTTATTTATGAACAAACAGGTCAGATGAAACGAGCCACAGTATATTAGTAATGACTGAGCTGTCATCCATGAACGCCAGGGTGAGTATATCTGCATGCGTCTGTTTTTACCTCTCATTTGCATTTAACATTCAGCAAATGATTAAATTATTCTGTCAGTGGTGAGCAATCTATTCGGTGGCATTTGAGAAGACGAGTGAGGAAATTAAGTATGCTGATATTGCTAATACCATATGCTAACCAGAAGGTTTTCATTTAGATGTTTTCCTAAACTGCCATGATTGTTTTAAGTGATGAGCTAGACATTTGTTTCTGCAACTTGGTTTCTATTTCAATCTAAATGGGAAAACCAGCCTGCAGTGAATTCACAATGGTCTAAAACCCCTAAAACCCCTGCTCTTCAGTGTTTGGACTTTCAGCAGTGAGATTTAAACCACACTGAACTGAACTAAACTGAACTTCAACACTGAAAACTGGACAGACACAGTTTTATTTTGCTAGAACTTCTATGTGAAGCTGCTTTGACACAATCTACATTGTAAAAGCGCTATAGAAATAAAGATGAATTGAATTGAATATAGTGAAGATGTGCATCCAAACAGTTTGCTGCAATTATAAATTGCACACGTCTTGAGGTAGTTCATTATGATGTCATTTACCTTCTACGGTATGTGCGAGTTGATTGGACAGGAATCTCAGGACTGATTTTTCTAATCCCCATGGACAAGAAAAATAAAGTAATTACTGCAGATTAAAAGAAAGTAGTGGAGTAAAAGTACATATACTGCACTAGAAATGTACTCAAGGAAAAGTAAAAGTACACATTTTTAAAAACACTCAGTAAATTACAATTCCCGAGAAAAACTACTCAATTACAGTAATTTGAGTATTTGTAATTAGTTACTTTACACCACTGCTTATTACTGCATATCAAAATAGGCTGACTGCAATATTTGCACAACTAGTGGAATCTAAAATATAACTACAAATAGTGATTATAAAAATGACAGTGAAGATTGACAAAAACATATTTTCCAGTGAGAGTATGTTGATTTGAAAAAATAATAAAAACACAGCTACAATTGTACATTTTCATAACATAGTAACATAATATGTTATATTTAAATCACTGACTAGAAAGCAGTACTGTACAAAATGAAAATAAATGGCTTTTAGTAAGCATTTTATTAATGCTTTTTTTATGTTTGACTAGCTGATTGACTAGAAGTGTTTTCCACTCAAACTTTATGATTAAAGTTGGTCTGCTTCCATCACGACTGCTTCCAACTCCGCGGCTCGCGATGTGGGCTAGCGGTCCTCATCTCTGGTTTCTGTTTGTTTGGACTCTCCTGGCACTCGTCCATCAACCCGTGGCAGGTTTGCTACACTACACAGCTGCTGAGCTTCTCCGACTTCGTAGTCACCTGGCTGGGACTCCGCCGGCGGCGCTCCTTCTCCACTCGGACATCGCTCTATTGCCCCGCCAGAGGTACATCCACCGTGGATCTCGCCGTAATTTCCACCGCAACTACCACCATGACAACTCCAAAGTAATTGGTTCATTTTGGTCCAATGTTCGACGCACCCCAAAAAGCACCAGCCAGCGGTCCGTTGATCACAGCGTATTAGCCAGCCTAGCCAGGTCAGCTAATACTCTCCCTAATGCTTTACACGATACCTCGTCCGTCAAACTCGGTCTACTTAACATCCGCTCACTTACGAACAAGGGTCATCTCATCCAGGATCTCCTCGGCGACCGTAAGTTTGACTTTCTGTGTTTAACTGAAACTTGGCAGCAGCCTTATGACTTTTCACAACTTAACGATTCCACTCCACCTGGTTTTGTTTACATCTGTCAACCTCGCGGTTCTCGCGGAGGTGGTCTCGCGATAGTTTATCGCGAGAAGTGGAAAGTAATGCAGGTATCGGTTCCCGTGTTTTCCTCGTTTGAATCGTTAGTGTGTAAACTACCTGGACCAATTCCCACCATCATCGCCACTGTGTATTGTCCTCCTAAGCCCCACAAGGACTTCATCAATGACTTTGCTGCTTTACTCACACATGTTTTTACCCTGTCATCCAATGTAATACTTTTAGGAGACTTCAACATACATATGGACAATATTAATCACTCTCTCACTAGAGAGTTTTCTTCTTGTTTAGATAGCTTTGGACTCAAACAATACACTGATTTTCCCACTCATACAAAAGGTCATACTTTGGATTTAATATGTTGCTCTGGACTTATCCCCTCTTGCTGTACAGCTGATGAACTCCCCATAACAGATCACTTTCTTCTCTCATTCAATGCCACACTCTGTCTCTCCATAACCAAGTCACCTCGTCTTATTTCATCTAGAAACATTAAGGACATTAATATCGACACCCTTGTTTCTTGTACTGATAACATTTTAATTCCAGACAATTTATCCACCCCAGATGATCTGCTTGCTCTGTATAACAATGACTTATCCAACATCCTCAATCTTCTTGCTCCAGTGAAATCCCGGTCTGTCACTTTTTCACATACTGCTCCCTGGTTCACCCCTGAATTACGCTCATTGAAAGCTAAAGGTCGTCAACTTGAGTGTCTCTATCATAGAACTGGTCTTACCATCCACAAAGAAATGTACAAATCTCACGTATTGCTTTATAAAGACTCTATCATTCAAACCAAATCCACATTTTTCTCTAGTATAATTAGTTCTAACCAAGGCAACTCCAAAACTCTCTTCTCATTTCTTAATAAAACTCTTCAACCCCCAGATTCCCTACCCCCCCACATGTACTCCACTGATACTTGTAATTCTCTACTGCTGTTTTTTAATGGAAAAATTCATAATATTCACCAACACCTTAACTCTGTTTCTTCCCCTTTCTCTCACTCTGATTTACCTTTACCATGTCTCTCTTTTTCCAGCTTTCAACTACCTAATACCCCAGTGATTGCAGACCTTATTTTGAAATCCAAATCCTCCACATGTCAGCTCGATCCCATTCCCACAGTTTTGGTCAAATCCTGCCTTTCATCTCTGCTCCCCCTCATATCGTCCATTATTTACTCCTCACTTACCACTGGAATTGTGCCTTCTCATTTCAAAACTGCAGCTGTCACTCCTATTCTGAAAAAACCTGGTCTGGATCCCAATAATTTCAATAACTTTCGCCCCATTTCTAACCTACCCTTCATTTCAAAAATTCTAGAAAAAATTGTTGCTACCCAACTTCACTCCCATCTTGTTCATAATAACCTTTATGAGCTATTTCAGTCTGGTTTCAGGTCCCGTCACAGCACAGAAACTGCACTCATCAAAATCACTAATGATCTCCTTATGGCAGCTGATTCTGGATCCATCACTATTCTCATCCTACTGGATCTGAGTGCAGCCTTCGATACAATATCTCACTCCATCCTTCTCAACAGATTATCTTCCATCGGTATCACTCACACCCCCCTTGACTGGTTTCACTCATATCTTTCTGGCCGCACTCAGTTCATTCAACTCAAAAACTTCAGGTCACAATCCTCCCCAGTTACCACAGGTGTTCCCCAGGGCTCTGTCCTGGGGCCCCTTCTCTTCTTGATCTATCTCCTTCCACTTGGCAACATTTTTCGTAAATTCAATATACACTTCCACTGCTATGTGGATGACACCCATGCTCTACCTCTCTAGCAAGCCCAACTCCCCTCTCCCCCTTTCCACTCTCAATAACTGCCTTTCTGAAATAAAATGCTGGTTCACTTCAAATTTCCTAAAACTTAACAGTGATAAAACTGAAATTCTTCTTGTTGGCACCAAATCTACACTTTCTAAATCTGACTCCATCTCACTTACTATAGATGGCACTTCAGTCTCCCCCTCTCCTCAGGTTAAGAGTTTGGGTGTCATCCTTGACAGCTCACTCTCTTTCCAGTCTCATATTAATAATATTACCAAGTCTGCATATTTTCATCTTCGTAATATAAACCGTCTCCGCTCCTCTCTCACCGCTTACTCCACCTCTATTCTCGTACACAGCCTTGTCACTTCACGCATTGATTACTGCAATTCTCTCCTTTACGGTCTTCCACAGAAATCCCTCCATAAGCTTCAACTGGTCCAGAACTCAGCTGCCCGCATCATCACCAAAACTCCTTCTTTTCACCATATCACCCCCATTTTACAAGATCTGCACTGGCTTCCAATCAAACCCAGAGTAGAATATAAAATCCTCCTGCATACATTCAAGGCCATCTATAACCTCTCACCTTCTTATTTGTCTGATCTTCTCCATATCACCACTCATTCCCGCTTTCTTAGATCCTCCTCTTCCATTCACCTCTCTGTTCCCTCTGCCCGTCTCAGCACAATGGGGAGCAGAGCTTTCAGTCGCTCTGCTCCCAAACTCTGGAATTCTCTTCCTCCTGACATCCGCAACATTGACTCTCTCCCTCTGTTTAAATCCAGACTTAAAACTCATCTGATCAAAATAACTTACTCTTTATAACTGCATACTACACTCTGTATCATGTCTTTGTTTTTATCATCTTCTCTATTTTTATACTATTGGTTTATTTTTTAATTATTGAATTGTGTATATAATGTTGTACAGTGACCTTGGGTTTCTTGAAAGGCGCTTTAAATAAAATGTATTATTATTAACGTTGTCACTAATTTGAGTATGGCCACTGTAAAAAAAAAAAAAATAAATGCCAAGAAGGCGTCCAAGTGGGAGGAATTACACCAAAAATAGGCTGGTTTTAGGGTTGGGGTAGGTGTAGACATTAATAAAAACACAATATTGGACTATATCATGTATAAGGCATTACATAAATAAAAACTCCAGGTTTGTACAACCTACTTGGAGCTCAAGTCCCATCCACTTGGAACTGGCTACGACCTCCATTTATACCCTTCTCAAAAAATGCTGGGTTTCACACAATCGATTTGTGTTGGGAAAACATGAAGAAATTAAGTTAGCGTAGTTTTTTTTTTACAAATTTAAGTGGATTAAACATAATTCATAATAATAAATAGGTGAATCACATTTAAAAAACAATTCCCAGGTTCATGTGAAGGCTACAATGGTGTTGATAGTCAAAACATTTTTATGTGATAAAGACATCCACATGGATATATGCACACTATATACTTTTTTGTTGTTGTCATAATGTTTTATTACAGCACATGTTTTACGCAGCGGATGCCCTTCCAGCCGCAACCCATTACTGGGAAACATCCACACACTCCCATTCACCCACATACACTACGGACAATTTAGCCTACCCAATTCACCTCTACCACATGTTTTTGGACTTGTGGGGGGAAACCGGAGCACCCGGAGGAAACCCACGTGAACACGGGGAGCACATGCAAATGGCAACTGACCCAGCCGAGACTTGAACCACAGACCATTTTGCTGTCAAGCAAATGTGATACCCACTGTGCCACCGTGCAGCCCATAATTTGATGTATTTATTTATTTTCTTAAATACTTTTGTTGCAAAATCAAAAGAATGTAATGTTTCTGCTCACTTCCAATAACCTGTCTTGCATTCCTTAATAGATAAAACACATTTGACGATGCTTCAGTTAAAGATGGATGAGCAGTAACGTGTCGTTCAAAGCAAAGTGACA
>CAIGQZ010032580.1:9232982-9250134 GCA_903798205.1 Danio tinwini
TGTAATTCATTACACACATGCACTGTTTTAAAACATTTTAAACTTGTAAAATTCACTCTTGATCACATTTGATGACGATTGATGATCCTAGCAAACTGAACAGACTTTTATTTACGGTTGCTTAGTGTGCGCACGTACTGGTCCTGTGTCTGGTTGATATGATTATACACATTACTATGGAGACATGTTAATACACAGCTGTCAATCAATTCTGTGGGTGGGGGGACCGCACTCCTACGTCAAGTTGCGGTCGGTCTGAAAACCGCTCCAATTGGTCCACCTTTTCTATGTTGTTAAATTGAAAAAGAAGCACTGGGTGTGTTTATATCACCCCTATGTGACGGTCTATACACCATACATACACATATGTCTGTCCAAACAGCTTGAAAAGTAGATTTTTCTCCATAGGTGCCCTTAAAATCATAACGAGTGTTTGTCTTTGTTGTGACAATTTTACATTACCAACATAATTTGTCATAAATCTGTCATGAGCATAATTGCCATGAGGCCATTATAATTGTGTCATGACATTTTATAACAGCGTCAATAATATTTTTCTTCACCTTAACTCGTGGTACAAATAGAATTTGCCATTAAAATGTCATTAAATGTCAATACATAATAATGATGCTGTTATAAAATTTTTAAAAGTTTACTGAACATTTAAAAAAAAAATAATAATATTTTTGGGGTGGTTCAGTGGTTAACACTGTCGCCTCACAGCAAGAAGAGTCCTGGTCCTGGTCGCTGGTTCGAGTCCTGTCTAGACCAGTTGGCATTTCTGTATGGAGTCTGCCTGTTCTCCCCATGTTCCCCAACAGTCCAAAGACATGTGCTTTAGGTGAATTGAGTAAACTAATGTCAAGTTGTCCAGACAAAGCCATCTCAAACAATGTCATCTTCACATTTAAAATAACATAACTAAGCTAATGACACTTAACAACAGTCATAAGCTTGCATAAACTCTTCATATTCATGGCATGTATCAGGTCATGATTTTAAAAGTCTTATCAACGAACTTCAAGTAAATTCTTACCCATAATTTTAATTACATCATCTGCTGATGCCAGTGAACCGAAGAGCCTGAGCAAATATATGCACAACACTAAGGTCATCGATATGTCCTGTTCCTATTTTGTTATTGAGAGTAAAGAGCTCAGCACATATTTACATATTCATCCTAAAATCCTTCTCAGCAGCGCAGATAGCATCTGGATGCTTGTTAACAAATATATCACTGCAAAGGTAATTCCAGACTCAAAGGTTACTTGTCACTGGAAAGCCTAGGACGGTATGGGAGAGCCTAAATGTGTGTTGAGCTCTGAGCCATTACAGGGATCACAGCAGCACTGAGGGATCAGAAATCAATCTGGCACATTTCACTCATCAGGGATGACATCATGGCTAAATGGTGTAATAGGCTCCAAAGAGCAATAATCAGCAAGTCGAGAGCCCAAACTGATGTCCCACTGGTCCAGGCTCACTTAACACACACCAACTTTGTCCTAGACACACAAAAATGTCAAGTAAAAGACATGGAAAAAACACACCAATAGCCTAACCGAGGTATCCTGAGTAACCTGGCATGAGGGCAACAGATAACGAGATGCTTCAGCTAGTGTTTGTGTGAGCGGGAGAGGGAAAAAAAAACAGAGAATGAGAGAAAGAGTGACAGCAGAGAGTGAAAGCAGAGAGCTGCTGAGGGGGAAGATGCCGAGGTCTAATTTCAGACTGCGAGTGGCAGGTTCTTGCTCAGCCGAACCGCTGCCAAAGCCTGACACCAGCTCCATTACATGCCCAGCTCTCACTGTGAGCCCCACAATGCTCGACCTTTACCAGCCTCCATCCCGCAGTCTGATCTTCATCCCCGACTCCATCACACACATCCCACACGCTCCCTACTGAGAAGAAGCTACCCTAGGTGTCGACATCCAATTGCGAAAACGGAAGGTGATCAATAGGCACCAGTGGCAGGAAGTTGGGGTCACCCAACCTCCCGTTTCTAGGCTTCCTCTCTCAGCTCAGGCTCTCCAGCTGACCTTTACTTTGAGGATGCTATTAACACACTACGGAGAGGATTAACCAATTACAGCAGCACGTTTGGCTCGAAAGGTGCTGAGGGATTGAACCCAGGGTGGTTTTCATTAGGCTGATCTCTGCTTCGGCCACTGTAAAGTCAGGACTTAAATGAGATCGTAAATCTGTAGTCTCCATTTCACGAAAGTCACTAGAAGTCTATTAGAACATTCATAAGAAGAGTGTGGGAAATGGCCATGAGTTGTTTTCAGCAGAAAGACCTTTATTGGTGCTCTGCGGACCTGGGTTTCCACAGTAACAAGGAGAGAGAAAATTGCCTTATTTTTCTCCTTAGATGTCCTTTGGTGATTTTTCGTTCTTCTGACCCTTCTTTTAGCCTACTCTCTCTTTCTTTTTTCATCAACAAACATATGGCCATTTTTTTTTCCAGTTTTGTGATTATATATCGCCCTGAAGCCAAACATTGGCATCTGTTCCCACTCTAAACATGGATGTGAGCTTATGTTGCGGCTCCGGGCACTACTACCATAACACCCTTGAACAACTTTAAAGATCCAGCATCCATGTTAACCACAGATGTTGATGCAAATACCAACCCAGGCTCATTCTGAAAACGTACCCTATATACATTTTTGGAGAGAGCAAAATACGTCCTAGGAGCTATGTTTTTGTTTTCGCAAATTCACCAGAGGCCGCTGTGTATGCTTTTTCAGATCTCAAATTTCTCTCGCGAAGGCGATTCGTGCCTGCTGTTCTCACATAAATCCACCAGAGGCCGCTGTTGACTAACTGACTCACCAACCAACTGATCCTCCCACACTCCCCCTTCTCTAAACCCAACCAATAATATTTTACAAAAGCATCGACTGACCCTCTCACCCACTTTCTTAAACCCAACCGCAATGTTTTGAAAAGCAATCCAGAAAAAAAAACCCTAATTTTTACCACATTTTCAGAATTTACCACATTCTCACCTTGTTATTTACTTGTTTATTTTATTTTTTGGCTTCTGTTTTTGTCTTACATGATTACTCAAACTGATATTCACCACACTCGAACCCTGCAGTCAACTCTGCTCTCCATCTCAAGTTTGCCGATGTACATGTCGAGCTACAGTGACAAACTGGTAACGGCGGAAAAGCTGTCTATACAAAGGTAAGAGGTCAGCTGGTAAGCAAAAAAAGGAACTCTGTCATACCATCCTGTAGCATTCGTTTTAAAGACGAAATGTAGCCATACGTCTACATAATTTACTATCTCCAGAAACATATATAGGGCTATGTTTTCAGAACGAGCCTATGTTGGCACTGCTCACAGTTGCCGATGCCCCCTCTCTAAGCTTAAAGCCACAAAAATAAAGCAGCATAATGCTATTGAGATCAATATTATTCTGTTTGCCCTCTGAGAGCATTTAAAAGCTCAATTTCCTGCTTAAAGAGTGCCCTGCTTTTGTCTTAGAAAATAATGAATCCAGACAGACATTGGTTTTGAGTGCGGTACCGATAATGTTACCAGTCTGACAGAGAAGTTTGAAGAGCATCCACTTTGAAGACTTGCTTTCTGAGATCTGGCCTGGCTGCGTCTGGCATTACAATGTTATACGATTTCATAAATATAGCAGTATTAATATTAATGTGAATCTTTTCAGCCTGTGGTCAAAGATATCATGAGTGGTTTCCTGTTGAGCAGCATCTTTCTGTGGTCCAACCACAAGGCTTATATTAGACAGGGAAAGTTAGTCATTCATTCATTTTCTTTTCGGGTTAGTCTCTTCATTCATCACGGGTCGCCACAGCGGAATGAACCACCAACTTATCCAGCATGTGTTTTACACAGCGGATGCCCTTCCAGCAGCAACCCAGCACTGGGAAACATCCATATACACTCATTCACACACATACACTACGGCCAATTTAGTTTATTCAATTCACCTACAGTAGCACGTCTTTGGACTGTGGGGGAAACCAGAGCATGCGGAGGAAACCCACAGGAACATTGGGAGAACATGCAAACTCCATGTGTGGGAATAAGTGTGTATGCATGTTTCCCAGTGATGGGTTGCGGTTGGAAGGGCATCCGCTGCATAAAAACATATGCTGGATAAGTTGGCGGTTTATTCTGCTGTGGCGATCTCAGATTAATAAAGGGACTAAGCCGAAAAGAAAATGAATGAATGAATGAATCTTACAGTATGTTTACATGGAAACAATGTACCAAAAAATGTACAAGTTTCCTTTATGGTTTTGAAGAGTTTCTCAGACAGACCCCAATGTTGTCAGATAAAACAAACAAATCATGATCAAATAAAATGTGGAGAAATGTATAGCTTATGTAAACAATAAGATTCCCAAGATAGACTTAGTTGTATCCAAGAGGCAGCTTATACTGTAAAATAAGATATAGTACATTCTACCATTATGTACTCTGCTGAAAAATCCAGCTTAAACCAGCCTAAGATGGTTGGCTGGTTTTAGCTAGTCAACCAGTCTGGTTTCTAGCCTGGTTTACCATTTCTAACCATTTCTAACCATTTCTAGCCTGGTTTCCAGCCACTTCCAGCCTGGTCTTAGCTGGTCAGGCTGGAAATGACCAACTTAAACCAGCTTGACCAGCATGGTTTAGGCTGGACATAGCTGGTTTTGGCTGGTTTTAGCTGGTCAACTCTCAGCCTGACCAGCTAAGACCAGGCTGGAAATGGCTGGAACCCAGCCTGGAAATGGCCAAAACCCCTCTGAAACCAGGCTGGTCGACCATCGTAGGCTGGTTTAAGCTGGATATTTTTAGCAGGGTAATCAGCCTCATGTTGTTTTAAACCTTTAAGATTTGTTAAATTTCCAAACACAGAGGGGGTTATATTTGTCCTTACATTTGAAACCCATTCAGTTTATGCATAAAACATTCAATAAAAGGTCATAAAATAATAATTATAAGAGTTCACACTTAGCTATTGCTTGATATAATTTGCAGATTTGGCATTGTAACAATCACCTGTGTTCTAGATACTGTAGATCGCTGGTGAATGTTACAGATCTGTTACAAGCCAACGTGTAGTGCAAAGGAGGAAGACAAGACGAGGATCCGAACACAGCATTTAACATACATTTAGTAACCAAACCAGAACAAAACAAAACTAGAATAAACTGGGCAAAACACAGCCATCAACAGAGATACGAGAGGGGAACACAAACTGAAATATATAGTGCAGGTATTTAGGTAGAATGCACTGCAGCTGTGTGTGTCTGTGAGTGTCCGGATGATGTTCAGCTGGAGCAGGTGTTGATTGGTGCAATGCATTCTGGAAATGGTAGTTTGTGATGTGTGTGTAGTTCACCGGTGATCTGCAGTCCCTATATCGCTGGGGATTGTTACAAACATGCTGTTCTGGGAGAGAACCCTGAGCTTGGAGATACTTGAGCCCACTGCTCCCGTTTGGTCATGTAGCATAACAGGGAGTCCGAGATCAGGTAGGCCTCGAGAGTTCCCCACGGTAAAAGAGGAAAGGGGGAGATAGGGTGGTAGGGTGGATGGGGGTTTCTTCAAAATGAAGATAAGAAAGGTAAGATGAATGAGCTTATTTATTGGAGGCTATAATTCATCTGATTGGTCTAGCATTGATATCTGATTGGACTAGCAATGATTATTGATGCGAGATCAGCTGTGATCAATCATGAGATGTGCTCCTCTCGAAATGAGCATATAAAACGTCATTAAAAAGTCAGTCCAGCAGTCTAATCCAAATCCAGGTCTTCTGAAGAGATACCATAACTTTATATGACCACAGATTTAGAAAGCGTGTATACTTACTAAACATGGATGATCACATGCATGTAAGATGCACAATAAAAACATGAGTGTGTAAATGGAGACCTTTGATTTGCTTCGGTATATGCAATATAATGAATTTGATCATCTGAAGTGCAGTTGTCAAATAGTAACTTGAGTATATCATTACACAACGACTTTAATGGTGTATTAAAGGGTCAAGAGAGCTCTCAGATTTCATCTAAAACATTTTAATTTGTATACCCAAGATGGAACATGAAACAACACGTCTTTGAATATTGGGAAATGAAACAAGGGTGAGTAATTTTCATTTGGGGGCAAACTAATCCTTTAAGCAAACCAGGCTAGTAGTTGGAAATGCTACTCACAAACACAGTTCACTCAAAAAAAGTTTTTTTGCTGCTTGTTCAAACTACTTATTTAAAATAAGATGAATCAACACTTTTTTTTTTTGTTTTTTGGGGGTCGGGTTAATTATTTTAGGTTCAATCCACTTAAATGTGTAAAAACAATTAATCTAAAAGTAGCTTAAACAATTTGTGTTGGGACAACATAAAGGAATTGTGTGGAACCCAGCATTTTACAGTATTCTGTTGTCTGCCATTTTTGTCTTGCTTGTCATTTACTCACACAAACCAACAGACTGAACACATAATATGCATAATTATAACATCATGATGTCACAAACTGGCATTTTTGTAGTTTAAACTAAAACTATAATGATGTTGTTTCAAAAAATGTGCACTTTGAAACTAAAAACGTTTGTGCTTTTTCAGTCAATGAACAGTGAAAGCACTTACTGTGCCAAGTTTCCAGTTTTTAGTTGAAAACAGTGTGCCTTAGCTACTCAGAACTGTTAAATAAGATGTGATTAGCATGGGAATAGTCACTGAGGCTGCAGCAAAATGATGTCCTGATAGCACTGATTAGCTGAATCAACAAAACAAAACACAGTCCTAAAATATTCGCTAGCAGCTATCCCAAGCTATTACTCAAAAGCAGCAGAGTGGAGAGAAAAAGTGGGAGAAACCATTTTAAGGTCCATTTTATGCTTTTAAGAGCACTCCAAATCAAAATTTGTGGACTAGCAAAAACACAGACTATATTCAAATTAAACATTTGAAATGTAATTATTGGGGTAAAAAAAGAAACAAAAAGAATGTGTTTATTTTTTTATGTAAATACTATAACTGCAAATGTAGACACATGGGTAACACTATAATAACTGCACATTATTAATAGTTTGTTAAGTATTTCAAATAGTTCCAGCATTAACTCACTAACTCATTAACATAATATATTACTAGTAATAATAATATATGACTAATAAGTAGACTACAAAACTAACCTATTGGAAGACCTAAAAACCACAAACTACTCTGCAAGGTCCCGTGAAATTAAAATAAAGTATTGTAGTATTAAAATATCAGTAATGTTAGTTTTTTAAGAGAACTATAATCTAGTGTGCTCCAAAACAGTGCCAAAATTTGCGCTTAGAAGATATAAAACTGATATAAACATGTAAAGCTTGCAGTTTGTCACTTCTGCCTATATAGATCAAAAGTTTTATTTATATCACCTCATACTTCAGTTTGTCATCAAATCCTGACCAATCAAATGCTCTCTAGTATCTTACATGCCCCGCCCCCTTTAAGACACTTCTCATTTGCTTTTCAATGATGCACTTTATCGCAACCTCTCTCACTGGCAAAGAGGTGATAAAACTAAATGCTATTGGCTTTTTTTAAGGGGAGGAGCTACACTAAGTCCCACCCTTTTTATGTTTCGGTTGAGATTACGTCAAACATCGAATAAAAATGCATATTTCAAAGCACTTCAAGGGACTATTAAATGGTTGTAAATAATGTAATAGTGATGAAAAATGAATCATCTGCAAAATATGAAAATACTTTGAATACTGATTATATATGTGTGAATAAATCAAGAATACAGCATGTGAAGCTGCATTCATAAACTGCTTATGTCTATAAATGTAGTGTTAATGCTTAACAAATGAGGAACTAACTATTTGCTAATGGTTGGCTGATTCACCAAAACAAAACACAGTCCTAAAATATTCGCTAGCAGCTATCCCAAGCTATTACTCAAAAGCAACAGAGGGGAGAGAAAAAGTGGGAGAAACCATTTTAAGGTCCATTTTATGCTTTATATATTAAAATAAAACATTTGCAATGTAATTCTTGAGGTAAAAAAAAGAAACAAAAAGTATGTGTTTATTTTTTTTATGTAAATACTATAACTGCAAATGTAGACACATGGGTAACACTATAATAACTGCACATTATTAATCGTTTGTTAGGTATTTTAAATAGTTCCAGCATTAACTCACTAACTCATTAACATAATATATTACTAGTCATTAGTAAGTAGTAAATGCTGTATTGTTGACTTATGAACACATATGTAATGTGCTTAATGGTTGTAATGATTCATAATTTGTTAATGATATTTTTTTTACAAACCAGTTATTTATTGGTGGTTTTAAGAGCA
Organism: Danio tinwini; assembly: GCA_903798205.1. Lineage (NCBI taxonomy): Eukaryota > Metazoa > Chordata > Actinopteri > Cypriniformes > Danionidae > Danio > Danio tinwini. The sequence continues at coordinate 9,241,314 of CAIGQZ010032580.1, forward strand.
TTCAGAATAAATAAGTAAAAAAAAAAACTATTTTAAGTAACATGCATAAACTACCTGACACAAGTCTTGTTGTTAATCCCAGTTGTAAGAGCAACAACTAATAACTTGACATCTACCTGATAATTTGGAAAAGTGGCAGAAGGTAGATTTTTCTGATTAATCATCTGTTGAACTGCATCACAGACATCACAAATACTGCAGAAGACCTATTGGAACCCACATGCAACCAAGATTCTTAGAAATCAGTCAAGTTTGGTGAAAAAAAAATCATGGTTTGGGGTTACATTTAGTTTGGGGGCGTGTGAGAGATCTGCAAAATGGAAGACAACATCAACAGCCTGAGGTATCAAAACATTTGTGCTGCCTATTACATTACAAACCACAAGAGAGGGCAAATTATTCAGCAGGATAGCTCTCATTATACTTCAGCCTCCACATCAAAGTTCCTGAAAGCAAAGAAGGTCAAGGTGCTACAGGAATGGCCAGCTTAGTCATCAGATATGAACATTATTGAGCATGCGTGGTGTAAGATGGAGCAGGCATTGAAGATGAATCCAAAAAAATCTTGATGAACTCGGAGTCCTGTAAGAACGCTTTCTTTGAAAATACTTTGAATACTGATTATATATGTGTGAATAAATCAAGAATACAGCATGTGAAGCTGCATTCATAAACTGCTTATGTCTATAAATGTAGAGTTAATGCTTAACAAATGAGGAACTAACTATTTGCTAATGCTTAATAAATGATTCATAATGTGCAGTTATTATAAAGCCTTAACCCAGACATGCTTTGTACAGTCAGACAGCATCAACATCTACAAGACTAGAATGAGTCTGATTAGATGCCCCCACTAAGGCTATAAATCTCAAGATTCTCATATGTTTGTGTTTGTGTGTTGATGACAGCAACCAAAATGGCTCAACCTCACTTTCTGGTTTAGAGATCCCTGGTGGGCGGCAACAGCTGGGCAGAGCTATGCATCGGCGACAGATCTGAGCTGCAGCAAAGAAAAAAAAAAACATATATTCCAAAGCTCCATGTTTCCAGTCAGTAGAGATTATAGCAGGACGTTGTTTCTGTTGCTTATTTATGCATATCGGTTTCCATGACATTCTTTTTAGGTCCAGTCAAAACAAGAAGCAGCGGTCACATGGGCATGTGGCTTTGTTAAGTGTTTGTGTTCATTACACGTTTGCTGCAAATTGTCCTACGGCTTCTCACTCGCCGCTCATTTATTTCTCATAATCGAGGAGACAGTGTGTGTCAGACTCACCCCTGAACCAGCGGGATTCGCCACTTCCACCTACACACGCACATGCAACAAAAAAACACGCCATTTCTTTTAGCCAGACATTCCTGTATACACGCTCCTGTTTAAATCTGCACATTGATGTGTGGGAAAAAAATCCTTACAGTAGCTACATAACAGTCATCTTCCTGATGCTACATATTGTCACTATCAGAAATTATATGTGGAGAAGTACAGGTCAGAATAGAAGGATATTTTTAGTGCACTTTTCTCCCTGAAGGTGTAATTTAACTGTCAAATATAAAGAAATTGGGTCACACTTTATTGTAATGCACAATTCATGCTATTATCTATTATTAACTAAGACTTTTAGCACAATTAACTAATTATCTGCTTATTAATGGTTAGTAAGGTCGTAGTTTAGGCATTGGGTAGGACTAGAGATGTAAAATAAGTTCATACTTTAAAAGTGCTAATAAACAGTTAATATCTTAATAATAGGCAGGTAATAAGCCAGAAGTGAATGGTGTGACATCTTACTTAAGCTTAAGTGTTACTAGAAATTGCAAGTAATTCTTGCTCATTGTGCTCTTAGCATTTTAAGTAGTTTTATGAGTTAGACTCAAGTAATGAATAGCTCTTATACATTTTTTAAAATGAAATCCTGACTTCTTGTCTATGATGTAGCCAATAGCCTGTAGACTGAATTTTAAGTCTCAAGATTTTGTCAGGTAAAATGACGTTGAGGTGATGATGAGGTGATGTTTGCTCTATTAGTTCTTTGAAACATGAAACAAACACTTATAGGGCTCTATTTTAACGATCTAAGCGCAAAGTCTAAAGCGAATGGTGCAAAAGCATTAAGGCCCAAGTCCAAATCTACTTTTGCTATTTTAAAGATGGAAAAATAAACTTTGAGCCCTGGCGCATGGTCTAAAAAGGTTTTTCTTATTATCTTAAGGATTTATGGGTGTGTTTTGAGCATAACTTGCATTAAACCAATCAGATCTCCCATTCCATTTCCCTATAAGAGTCAGTTGCGTCACGCTATGGCGCATTTGCCATTTACATGGCGGACTTTGTAAGTGGAAAAACTGAATGCTTCACTAGCGAGAAAACTGTTAAACCAAGGGTGTCCAAACCTAATCCTGGAGGGCCGGAGTAGTTTAGCTCCAACTTCCTTCAACGCACCTCCCTAGACGTTTCAAGTATACATAGAAAGAGCTGGTTCAGGTGTGTTTAACTGGGGCTGGAACTGAAATATGCAGGACACTGGCCCTCCAGGACAAAGTTTGGACACCCCTGAGTTAAACAAACCATCTGCGTGAGGATAAAGAACTTGCCTCCATTTGGCCTCTTTACTTTCTCTTTACTTTACTTTTACTCTTTACTCCTTTACTTTCGTGGCAAGGAAACAGTTTGTACGCACTCATCCATTAGCCTGCACACTTAATTTTGTTTGTTAATTACAAAGATTGGTTTCAAAACTATTTCTAAATGCAGTTCTAATTTCTTAACAAATGAATAAAGGAACAATAATAATGAAGTGTGGTCAAAAAACTGAATTATATCCAAAAACATGTCCTATTGCCTCATATAGTGATGTATACATCTCCAAAACCCGACAAGTGGACAAATCTAAACTTGTTTTTATTAAAACAAATTCAAATATGCATATAATAAATAATACTGCTAAAAATAATAACATTATACAAATTCAAATTGACATGAATAAACTGAAAAAAGTGGTGCAAATAGATTTGCTATTTAAACAAGGTGGTGCAAAACGTGAACATTACACTTGTGCTAGTCTGAAAATAGCAACAATGTTTAATGCTTTAAGATGATGCCTACAGAACCATTCTGTACTGCAGTGGTTCTCAATTCCGGTCCTTGGGCGCCCCAGCCCTGCACATTTTGCATGTGTCTACTATTTGACACAAGGATCAGTTCATGGATCTCTCTGTTAACAAGCTGATGATCTGAATCAGGTGTGTTAAGTAAGGAAGACATACAAAACGTGCAAGGCAAGGAGGCCCCAGAACTGGATTTGAGAACCACTGCTGTACTGTAATGTCAATATGTCATGCAAAGCAAATAAATTCATTCTAACAATATTAGTCAAATCTATAGTCAAATCTATATAGTCTAGAGTATAGTCTCAAATACAATTAAACATTCATAACAGTTTCATCAATACCTTGTCTGTTGTCATGATGGATTGCTGGATTGCAATTGTAGAGCAGGGGGCATATTACAGTAAGATTATTACATTTAAAGGCCCTATGAAATAAAAATGAAGTTTTTAGATGTTAGTATCAGTATTGTTAGTTTTTAGGATATCGATAAGCCAATGTGCTCTAAAACAGTGACAAAACCAGCGTTTAGAAGATATAAAACTGATATAAACAACATGTAAGTCTTGTAGCTTGTCAATTCTGCAACACAGGCTCATTCTGAAAACGCAGTCCCGTGGACGTTTTTGAAGGCCGCGAAACACAACCCGGGAGGTTTGTATTTTTGCAGCTTTTGTTTTCGCGAATCCGTGAGAGGCCGCTGCGTGCGCTTTTTTATATCTCATTTCTCTCGCGAGCGCCGTTCGTGCCTGCCGTTCTCGCCTAAACCCACCAGAGGCCGCTGTCGACCGACTGTCTGTCTGCCTGGCTAAACTACTGAACGAATGACGAACTGGCCGGCCGACCAATCGGCTGACCCACCCTCTTCCTTCCCTAAACCCAACCAAAAATGTATCGATTGACCCACCCACTTCCCTAAACCCAAAACCGTCCAGAAAAAGTCAGATTTTTTTAACCACATTTTCGGTTTTTACGACATCCTCACCCTGTCATTCATCTGTTCATTTTATTTTTTAAATTCTGTTTTTGTCTTACCTGATTTCTCGAACCACTCTTTCCCAGACTCGAACCCTGACGTTGTAATGGTCCGCCGACGTACACAATGAGTTAGCGGGACAAACTGGTTGCGGCGAGAAAGACCTCGGCACGGAGGTAATCGGTCAGCTGGCGAGTGCAAAAAGAAACAGTGCTACACCGCCCGTAGTGTTCGTTTAAAAAATTAAACGCGCCCATACGTACCTCCGGCTACATAATTCGAGGTCTCCAGAAACGTCCACTGGACTACGTTTTCAGAATGAGCGATGACAAAGCTAAATACTATTGACACTAATTACTATTTCAAAGCACTTCATAGGACCTTTAAATCACATTCTATGTGTTTGATACCATGGTAATTTCAGTTAAGATGACATTTAAGACAAAAGCTAGTACAGAACTCCATTTCTTAAGTGTGTTATTATCTTAACAACATATAGGAAAGGTGGTATTACAGAAACATCCTAACTTGACAAAAACTCCTACAGTCTTTTTACATTTACAGCAACCTGACAGCTCTCCTAACTTCAAAATGATTCAAAAGATAATGAAAAAAAATATGATGTTTATGTTTGAAATAAAGAACAAAGATGTTCTATGGTAGAAAGATGCTTGGAGGACCCTGAAGATGTGTTACATTCCCATGACAAAACATTATATCAGTAATTACAGACTGCCGCACAACATGATATTACAGTTAGCACAGAAACTGCAACCAGCATTACAGAGACCTACAAAGCGTCAAGGAGCATTACCAGCTATAGTGCAAGTGACTAAATGTTTTGCTTTTTGCAAAAAGGGATTTTCAAAGCGAAATAGCTTCTACTGCAAAAATGTCACACTTGGTTTGTCTAAAAGCTTGCTCATTTTGTTTATTGATTTTGTTTAGGCTAACTCAATAGCAGTTTACGCAGTGATGGTAGCTTGCTAACAGATTCAATAGTAGATTGCCGAACTTGATGACACAATTTAAGATTTCCTAATTACAGAAACTATAATGTACTATTTATCAAGTTATCAAGTTATGTTATTTTGACAAAAATCCTCATTATACATATCATATTTTAAGTTAAGACCTAAGATAAGAAAGGTTCTGTAATATGCCCTAAGGTACAAAGATATCTCTATGCAGTTTACTCACAGCTGACATTTTTTGTGTGTGTTTATTTTGTTGCTGACATGAAAAAGTGCAATAGACAATCATTAAAATGTGACTCCTAGCAGTGTCTATGCTCATTCTCAGTGTATTGCTTCAAAGGTATTACTTATAAGCAAATAAATCTGATGTCTGCATAGCATTTCTGCTTAGTGTTTTACCAGTGGCTTGATTTTAGAGCATGAGTGCGAGTTGGTGTTTCAAATCCATCGTTCCAAGGAACATTCGAAAACTGTGCCAGGAACTTGTACATTTGCAACTATACCTCTAGAGTTATATTTAGAAGCATAGTTCCTGACTGTGTTCTATTGCCACTTATCCCCCCCCCCCCCAAGCCCTAGTCATTTAGAATGTTCCAACGTTTGAACTTGGAATGATTTAAAAACAAAACTTTAAAGTCATCTCTCTAATCTGTAATATGATTTCAACATATTTTTACAGTTCAGTTTGAGTGAACTTCATATTTTATATGTGCTCCCTTCATAGTGCACTTTAAAATCATTTACTGTATGGCATTTTGAATGCAGCCGTGGCTCATGAGAAAAGCTGTAGGTGACCTATGCAAAGTGAAATCTATCTTACATCTCCAAAGCTTGTGAAAACAAAATTAAATAGGTTACATTAATGGTTTTAATTTATCATAACCTAGGCTATAAGGAATGTATATGTAGTGTATTGGGCCTATATGCTATAACATTTCTGCAATGGTTTGAATGTGTCGAAGATGATATGAAAAAATAAAAATAAACAGTACACTACTTATATACACTACTTATATATTTAAATATATATATATATATATATTTAAAGTAGGATTTTTTTTAAGGAAACATTGGCCCTATATGTGCTTTTTATACATATTTTAATTAATGTGGAAAACTAAAAGTAATATTGTTTTTTTTTTTGTTTTTTTAAATGTGTGTGTGTGTGCGTGTAAAACAATTTGCACAAAAAAAAGTTATGGAAATTTTCTCTAAAGAAGTTGTTACTCCACCCCGTTTAGATTGTCATTATGGACGTTTTACGTCATAACTTACATAGTTCAATGGATCAGCGACAATGCAGCTACGGTTTTAGAAAACAGTCATCACCACATCGTTCTCTCCCAAATGGTGCATTATACTATGATGGTTCAGCCACCAGTTATGTCGTTGTTTGGGAAACACAAAAAATAAATAAATAAGAAACAAAGTTTGAAGGTAGAATGATACTGTAGACATACAACTATTTTCCCAGATATCCAGTTTGGTACATTTCCTGTTCTAAAGTTCTAATAAATAAATTACTTACGAAATAGGGACCTACTTCTTCAAATTTATCCATATATTTTTCATATGTAAATTTTTCCCCCACATTTTCCACATCCACATATTGATGCCATTTTAAGCACCAAAATAATGACGCAAAAAGTTCAAGTGAAAGCTTCAACTCCAAATTATTACTGGATTTTGTATCCCTGCAATGCATGTACACTACCTTGATGTCAAAACGACAAACATTGGCATCCAAATCTGTCCTTTAATCCATTTGACACCAATTTTTAGATGTCAATTTGATCATCAAGGTAGTATCTTGACAACAACTAGATTAGCATTTTTGGCATATTTTGACAAGTGCTTTATGATATCATTTTGACATCAAGGTTTCTGCTGGGAAGGGTGTTTGACAAAGAAATGTTTAAATCCTTCTTGCTATGATACGTCATGCAGAAATAGCATGCTTCACTTTTAAGTGTTGGGATGATTTTTGCATGCGAGTTCGCATGAATTAGCAGCTGAGCTGAGAATGGCAAAAAGAGCAAGTGAAGCGCAGTGTGATTCCTGCTCAGAGCTGATGGGATACGGCACACTTAACATGTGTAGCAGGGATGTGACTGCAGACTGGACAGTCATGCAGGTCCTAGATAATTTTTCTGCAGCTTGGAAAACAAGTTGCTTTGAAGAGAAGAAAGCACATCCCTGCGGCCTGCGACGGGTCCATCAGTCACTGTGCTTCACGGACCACACCTCCATTCTGTACCTCATTTCACACCATCATCACCTCATCTCAAGAACAGAGGGATGCATCTCTCTTTCTGACTGAGAGCAAGCTGCTTTCGAGATTAGAGTTTGAGTCTTCACAAAGCCAGATCGCTTTGGAAGGATTCGCACTTATCACAGAGAATAAATTAGACTCCAGCATGAGAGTAACATCTGTCTAATGCGTCAAATCTAAAAACCAAGGCCTTCGCTGTGGGGAAGATTGGGGAAGATAGTTTTTACGTATGCTAATTTCCCCTTGGTTTTTCCTTGAGGTGAAGTGAGGCAATGTTTTAAAGTGATTGCCTGAAATAAGATACGTGGGAGTTCGCAGATGCTAATGTGTTTTGGGTAATGATGACTACCGATAGTGAAACTTCAACCTTCAACGGGTGCCACTTTAGCCAAATAAATAAATGTCTTCTTGAGCACTTTTGGCTCGTTCTCTAACAGTTTCTACAGGTATTAGAGGTCACACTTTATTTTGATGGTCCGTTCAGAGAGGCAGGGGAATTTCGGTTGAATTTAAGTTACATTGCATCTACATGCCAACTTATTCTCATTAGATTAGAAGTAGACTGTTAGGTTAGGTTAGGGTTAGAGTTGGGGTTAGGGTTAGTGTACAGTATGTTGACATGTATCAACAGATTTTAAGCAGACAGTCTACTAATACTCAAATGGACCAAGTGTTACTGTATTTGATACTGTATAGGTATAACATTTCTATTGCTTGCATCTAATCTGCTCTTTAGATTTGCATCTTTCCTGAATTGGGGATGCTTTTTTTTATTAAATACCAGTTCAGTTCTTTGATTCAAACTAATGTTATGATTGAGAATTAGCATTCAATTTTTATATAAGTGAGTATCAATCAAACTTTATTGACTTATGTTTACTTATAAAACAAAAAGTTTTTCAATATATTTTTAGCATATTAGCTTGACAGAACTGGACTGGACAGTTTTGGAAAATACACTGAAACACTATTAAGAGCAAAGTTACTGTTAGACGAACTATTTTCCTAGAACTGCAGTTGGGTACATTTGATGTTCTTAAATTAAAATTCTAATAAATACATTTTACTCTTAGCTAAAGTTTACACTTATGAGTTAGAGACCCAGATTTTCAAATCTACTCATATATTTTCTTCTGTTCTGGTCTGTTGTTTTTTTTAATTCAGTTAATAAAAAAGATGGGTCTAATTTGAATCCGGAAAATATGCTGGACTTATTTAGTTCTTAAAGTGATAGTTTACCCAAAATAAGTGCTCAATTTGAGCCGGATCTTGCCAGATCCTGTTCTTGGAAATGTCAGATATTCGTGTTTTGCGTTCCAGTATTTATTTTGATTCATCCGGCATTAACTTTTGCGTGGTGAATACCTGCACGTGTGTGTTTGTGAGAGAGAGAGGGAATGAGAATGAGTCTGAGTGAAAAACAGCGAGCAAAGCTGTGTGGACACACACACACACACACACACACACACACACACACACACACACACA
>CAIGQZ010032580.1:9319702-9342393 GCA_903798205.1 Danio tinwini
CACACACACACACACACACACACACACACACACACACACACACACACTATGGACAATTTCATTAATTCAATTCACCTATAGAGTATATTTTTTTGGACTGTGGTGGAAACCGGAGCGCCTAGAAGAAACCCACGCCAACACTGGGAAAACATGCAAACTCCACACAGACATGCCACAGACACACACACAGCAAACCTTCTTGCTGTAAGGCGACAGTGCTAACCACTGAGTCACCGTGCCGAATTCAAATTCACTCATATGGTTCTAAAATCTAATCCAATTATTAAGCACATTATAAATGTGCTCATAAGTCAAGAATACAGCATTTGTAGCTGCAGTTACAAACTGCTCACTAACGCTTATGAATGTAGAATTAATGCTTCACAACTAATGATTTCACTAGATACTAATGCTTAATAAATTAATAGTGTGTAGTTATTATAGTTACCCAATTAACTTATTTTTTTATGAACACAAAACAAGATATTCTGAAGAATGTTAGAAAAAACAGCCATTAACATGAATAGTATGAACCCAAAAACACACTATGGAAGTCAACGACTGTATATTCCAAACATTCTTCTGTATATCTTCCTTTGTGTTCAACAGAGAAAAAAAAAACAGGTTTGGAACAAGTAGAGGATGATTAATTGACAATTTTTCATTTTTGAGTGAACTATCCCTTTAAAGTGAATAAATTATGGGTATAAGTATACTCAAAAGTATACTTTTTAAATGTTATGTCACCAATTTGCTTACATCCAGATGTGACTTGAAGAAAAGGTCAGTATATGAATCTAAATACAAAATATGCATGAATGCATCATAAAAATATATATATTTAAAAAATATATTTATTTAATATCACAATTCATGCTATTATATACTGGCTTATTACCTGCCTATTATTAATATAGTAACTGTTCATTAGCAGTTATAAAGTTTGATCTTATTCTGCATTACTAATCAAAACCTAAACCCAACTTCTATCTTTTAAAATATTAATAAACCGCTAATTAGTAGTTTTTTAAGTGAGTAGTGTTCGTTAATGATTTGTTAATACTGTGAATTGTGATTAAAGTGTTACCATATTTAATTTAATCATAACATTTAAACCTCAGTAAAAACATGAATTATGTAAGGTAAATTTACCTTGCAATAGAAAAAGGAACTTTACCTACCTTGCCAAACACCACTACAAAAAAAAAAGATGATTACATATTTTAAACTAATGCCGTTCACTTGAAAATATACCCATCACTCATCCAAGTTCTAAGCCTATTGTTGAGCCATTGTGGTGCATATATTGATTTAACGATATAATTCTAATTAAACTCAATCTGTAAGGAGTGCCGGTGCTATTCAGCAGGAGAAAATCAAAGTGACAGAGTGATAGGGGTCTAATTATTGCTCTGTTCTTTATAAGGATGTTTAAGATAATAACCCCAGAGGCGCATTCTTTCCAACTTCATCCGTTCTTTTTCCCCTCTCTCTCTTTCTTTTCACTCGCATTTATTATTATTTTTTCCCTCTAGATTCCCTTCGGCAGGATTATGGATTCAGCACATCTACACACTCTTCCACTGCTGAGCACAGAAATTAACCGATTTGTCTTGCATCCCAACATTGTGTGTAAAACAGAACAATATAAAATGTGCAGAGCAGCAAAGGCAGTGAAATAAGAGCTTGTGCTGTAAATTAAGGGAGAGTTTCTTTAGCATGGTTTAACAGACCTCTATAGGCTCTATTTTAACGATCTAGGCGCAAAGTCTAAATCCAATGGCGCAAAAGCAATAACAGCATGTCTAAATGCACTTTTGCTATTCCAATAAAGGGAAAATGCAGTTTGCGCCCTGGTGCATAGTCTAACAGGGTTGTGCTTATTTAATGAGTTAGGGGGGGTTTTGAGTATAATGTGCTTTAAACCAATAGGAGCCTTATCTCCCATTCCCTTTAAGAGTCAGCTGTGTTGGCGCATTTGCTATTTATATAGCGGACTTTGTAAGAGGAAAAAACTGAACGCTTCACTAGCGAGAAAACAGTTAAGCAGACCATCTGCAGCATGAGAATAAAGAATGAGCCTCCTCCATTTGGCTTCTTTACTCTCTCTTTACTTTACTTTTACTCTACTCCTTTTACAAACTACGAAAATGGTGTTGCATGTACTCCACTGAAGACATCCATTGGTCTACATACTAATTTTTGTTTGTTAAGCGCAAAGGGTTCCTCAAAATAGCAACGCGTCAACAATGCACCTTAACACACCTCATTTATAGACCACCCATAAGTCCACAAAGAGGCACAAAAGGATTTGCTATCTAAACAACATGGTGCAAATAGTAAAAATTACAGTTGCTCTGAAAATAGCAACAAATCACGCCAAACACATTTTGCGCCCTATTGTGCCGGGTGTATGATAAGCCCTATATGTCAGGAAATTGATTTGTACAGTATTAACTATAACTATTCACACTATGGCAAGCAAATCAATAGGATATCAAAAACTACACAGCCATTGTGGCTAAGAGACAAAGTTAGAGAGCTTACATAAGAGAGTCAACTTTAAAATTGTTGAAAAAGAAAAAAAGACTGTTGGTAATCATCGAATAGCTGTCTAGGTAATTGACACAATATAACAAATGTATTTTTTTATGTTTTGGACTGTCGGAATTTCAATGTATTTATGTAAATATGCTCTTTTCCTGTGAAATAATGTTTTTTGAAGATGAGGGTAAATATTTCTTGTGTGGTTAGTTATGTGTGTTGAGGTGAAGGTAAGATTGTCTTTAATCATCGAATGACCGTCAAATGTATATATTTTTAATGTTATGGACTGTCGGATTTTCATTGTATTGATGTACACTTGGCAAATGATGATAATTGATATGCTATTTCTCTACAAAATAATGTTTTGAATGTGAAGTTAAATAGTCCTTATGTGATTTAATCATGAAATGATGAGATGAGTTTTTCCGATCATTGAGTAGCTAACTAATGACGCAGTGTTATTGACTGTGGGATAAAAAGGGTGGAGTGAGAGGATTGTGTTGCACACTAAGAAAGGCATTGTGCCGAAACGTTTGTGTTTTTGAATCACCCGAAGAATGTAAAAATAAAAACAGCAAGAAGCAATTACTTGATGAGTGCGAGTCATTACCTTTTTGAATAATAGTATTTACTAGATTAACGCACCAAAAAGTTTATTTAAAAACCGCAAGCGTGCAGGGCAAATTTCATAACTTTAAAATTGTTTAATTAAATCATGCAATCAATATAATGTGTAATTTTAGGTAGAAGGTGGTAGAAAGTAGAAGAATCTTTGCACACATATTTATTTTAAATTTGCTTCAGGAATTGAAAACAACTTGGAGCAAACAGCAATGACTCAAATGACTAATTAAATAATTAAATAATTATCAAGACATGATCATATTTTATTTGGGTAAATAAGCTTAATCTAGAGGTCTTTGCCTTTCATATAAGCCACTTCTGATACCAAATGATCATCTAGAAGTCAAGTTATTTTTTGTTGTTCCTAAAACTTGGATTTAAACGACAAGACTTTTGTCATGTAGTGTATTCTGTACATTGGGAACAGCTTGGAATATATAATTCTGAAATTATTAATGTAAGTTAAATGTGATATTGTGTGTTTGTGTGTGTTTATTTCCCTTAGGTTGGTTTACTCTCATTTAACAGCCCCTATAATACATATGACCACTGAATGTGCACATTTTGTCAAGTGGATTGGCAGGAAAGTGTCTGCTCAGAACATAAAGTGACAGCTATTTCCCAGAATGATTCACAAAGCCAACTTCACCCCTTCAATACAGTGCTGACTCTGTGGCAGGAGTTCACGTATAGCTCAGCAGGTAATCACAGCACCTATACAGCCTAACATACACACTTCAACTATTACACATTTCAAAAACTGGTTTGAAGTGTTGATTCATTTTATTTTCATTGTGTGTTCCTGTCATTGTGAGTGTTTTTTTTTTATTTTATTTTATGGAGGACAACATAGGCATGGCTGATGTAAATGTTGAAGCACAAATTACTGGCTACATTGCTAGGTATTTCAATGCGGGTTAATGCAAAATATCTAATCAGCCAATCACATGGCTCAGTGCATTTACACTATAGGCAGGCATGATCAAGACAATCTGCTAAAGATCAAACTGAGCATCAGGATGAGAAAGAAAGGTGATTTAACTGACTTTGAATGTGGCAGGGCTAATGGCGCCAGACATCCTGGCCTGAGTATTTCACAAACTGCTGATCTACTGGGATTTTTACACACAAGCATCTCTAGGGTTTACACCGAATTGTCCAAAAAAGAAAAAAATATATAGTGAGTGGCAGTTGTGTGGGTGAAAATGTCTTGTTGATGCAAGAGAAAAAAAAACAGACTGATTCAAGCTGATAGAAGGACAACAGCAATTCAAGCAATCATTCAAATAATCACTCATTACAACTGAGAAGAGCAGAGTTTGCAAGGAACACACAACGCATGCAACCTTGAAGCAGATGAGCTACAGCAGCAGAAGAAGAGCACAATGGTGACAATGCTGTCAGCTAAAGTTAACAGCAAAGTAAAAGCTATATTTACCATACAGGGCAAATTTGTGCAATAACTCCATTTCAAAACAGTGCCAATAAGCGTGGAAATTTTTTTTGCAGTTGATTTACAAACAATGCACAAAATGAAAAATAAGATGTGACACCTTTTTAACATATAAACCAGCACAATATGCACAACGCAAGTTAGCTTTAACAGAAATGATAGTGGCAAATACTGTAATAATGTACAAGTGTGGTTTATTTATAAACTAATTTCGAGAGGATCACGTGCTTATGATTGAACACAGCTGGTACCTCATTAACTCTGCATATTGTGCCAATCAGATGAACACTGACACACTATAAATTACCAGAGCTTTTGCTCCAGTCATCTTCGATTGAAGAACGCCATGCTCCGCACCAGCTGCTACTGCATCTCCAACTATAACTCCAACAACAATTTCATTAACAACATCAAAGCCTAAACTTTCTAGACGCCGGCAATCCAAGTCATTGCAATGAAACCGAACCCTCACCACTCTCCTAGCGGTGCACCAGTGGTAACAAACATAGCACGCTCCAAAGGGAAGCCTTGACAAAAAATACAAAATAACCACTCTTCAACAAAGACTAAACCGTTTATAAATCTTTGAAAGACAAGACTAGCGCAAATAGAATGTTATACAAAAGAACTCCCCTCTCAAACATTCTGCCTGTCCACAGATCCATATCATCCTAAGTAATTCGACTGCAAGGGTCCAGGCAATCCAATCCGCAAAACACTAGTCCATAGCATAGTCATATGTCGATAAACATGCATTAAATGCTCTGTTATCATCCAAACCACTCGCTGGAGTGCGTTTAGTAGCATCTCCAGTCATAACAACAGTGATTTAGTCAAAATGGCTGCCGGCCTTTTGATTGACACTTCTTCGAGCCAATAGCTGAAAAGCGAAGCATCACCATCCAATGAGCTCTAAAACTCGAGATGGTCCCGCCCTCTGTCTTGACAGATTAAGAATAGACTCTGAATTTGTGAATGAACTGGGCTAGATATGCTTGTGATTTTAATCACATTATGACTCCAAACCTAATGTTATTTATTGATGGAATTAAGTAAAGCCCATAACTAACATTCACACAAAGTAGTGACTTTGTTTAAGTTTAGGGCTTTATGTTGGCAGTTGATATATTTTTAAAAAAAATTAATAAAAAAATTGCCACATCCGATAGCCACTTAACTTCTGAAAAGATTATTACCCAGCTATTGAAAAACCTTAAATGCATCGAGCACAGAAGTCTAATCGTAATAGGCCAGTGACTCATATCTTCATGCACCGTGTCATATGTAAGTTTTTAATGGCGAGTCTGTCGGATGTGAAAATGACAAAGAAACAAACTTCCCGCTTTACTGCTATAAAAAGGAGGAGGACGACATTTCCGACAATGGAATAATGTTTCATCCATTGACTCAGCATTAGATACATTCACATCTTAAACAAATTTCTATATCACTAAGGGGTTTAAAACTCCATTTCACCATAACTTCACCTACTCAGTCTTCAAGAGGTACTTCCAGGACCACCAGATAAGCCACCCCATATCCTCAACTCTTCATCCATCTGCCATCCTGCGGGGAGACGAATGCCCACCTCTACCATCCTTGCACTTTGTGTCAACGAAGCTATCAGACCATGCAAGCTATCATACCATGCATTAACAAAAAGCGCTTCCATCCACAGTTGCCCATGCCTTTATTAAGACACCTCTCATGGATACCAGCTAAAACAATTTATGTCTGCTGTACATGTACCATGTTGTTAAAATTTCATTTCTGATTCTCTCTTTTCTCATTTCAGAAGACCATGACAGACGGCTACAGAGGCTGACCCTCATCCAACCTATTACACTCCACATCCATTCCAAATACACACTCTTCACAAAACATTCACACTCTTCGCAAAGTATACATTTCCACTCAGCCAGCCCACACCTCAATGCCATATTCACACTAGTCTTTTTAGTTTGAGATGTTCTGAACTAACATCAAAGTTCAATCCCACAATCTACTTCACCATATCTGATCTAACTTTGCAGGATGAAGAAACGCTATCTTTCTTTATTAAGCAAAGCAAACAAATCAATTTTACCAAGGACATTTTATTTACATTTTGATATCCCCTCCCTCACATACCCATTCCAAACCCTCTTAGCTTTCTTACACCACAGGAGAGCAATATCACCTCAGGGAAGCCCAGCTGATCCTCTCCAGCCGTCTTCCACCCCCATGCATTCTAGAAATTTCATCCATTGGCTCCAGAAGCGGACCCTCATCCAACCACCCATTACATAACCTCAGCCAAATTTCCATATCTTTCATATTACAAGCAATAGCCTCCAGAACCCTAGTAAGCTAATTTACAGATCCCCTTTAGATGCCATATCTAACCAAACCACACTACTCAACAAGGCATTCAGAACATTTTAATTTTTTCATTCCACACACACACACATTCCAGACTCCACATCAAACTCAACATCATCTCCAAATGTATACACCCACCATGCAAAGGCTATCAGTCTATCCATACAGCTCGCACCCTCAATGCCATGTTCACCCTAGCCTTTTTTTTACAACTTCCTTAGATGCTCAGAATTCACAATCACATTCAAATTCAACACCTCCATCCACCCCTACCATTTCTGATTTCACTTTGCAGGATAAAGAAACCATTTCTTCCCTTAGCAAGCAGAGTTAAACAGACCCAAATTCGCAACACCACTTCATTTACATTTTGAAGTCAATCACTGCTCCCCCAGGCCATTAGTGAAAATCTTACCTTTTGCTCCTTCCTGCGTTGAGTTTCTCCGCATCTCCTTTCCTACTTCCTAGCGTTGAGTTTCTCCGCATCTTTTTTCCTTCCTTCAAGCGTAATTACTTCCGCTCTTTCCTCAATCCCCCCCCCCCCCCCCCTTCTCCAGTCCCCCCCCCCCATCTCCAACTTCCTACCCCCCTTCCAGCGTTGAATTACTCCGCTACTTTTCTTTTTTCAGCGTCGAGTTGCGCTACTCCACCTTTTTCTAGCGTCGAGTATTCTGATGCTCTTTTCTTTTTCGCATAAGCCCTCACTCCACAAGCTCTGACTCCCCGGAGTCTCCTCGAGCTCGGACTCCCCAGAATCCTGCCTAGTCCACCTCCCGCAGGAGTCTCCACCGCCCCCTCCCATTCCCAGACTCCTGCAGGGGGCCAAACTTACAGCTCTAACTCCCACGGAGTAACCCCCAGAGCTCTGACTCCCCCAGAGTCAAATAGAAATTTTATGCATGCTTATGATATTAGGTATCAATCACTCAGTTATGTCATTTAAATAGCAAATGGGATATTGCTTGTCTTTGTCATGACAAACCACCTGTCTTTGTCATGACAACTCAACATCTGCAAAAAAAACAGAGCGTATGGTAGAAGGTAGAATAATCTTTCCACATATATTTATTTTAAATGTCAGAGAAACAAATTGTTTTCCAAATGTGTCATTTTAAAATTTGTTTCAGGAATGGCAAATAAAAAACAACTTGGAACAAACAACTAGGGTGAGTCACGTAATACCATCACAATCTAACTTCCATCAAATGACATAAGATCTGTTTTCTCCCTGCGCCCGAACTGCCAAAACACAAATGGTGTCAAATTGTACATCTTGAGAACTATCTTACATAAACGCAGTTTAACAAGGCTTACTGTAAATAAACATAAAAAAATGGGGTTGTACGCTTAATTGAAATCCTATCGAAATCGCAATTTGAACATGAGGGGTGTCAAAATTAATCGTTTCTTCAGTGCACCGTGATGCAGATGGGGACAATTCGATATCGGTTCAGTAATAGATCATAACCGGTTATTACGCACTGACGTCATGTATCCCCTATGCACAATGTCGTGGTAGAATACTATGGTGAAAGAGGCGAGGGTGAGTAAATAAAACACTCCTACTACTTAAAGCAAATCTTTCACTGACACTACCCCTCTTTCTTTCTCTCTCTTTCTCTGTCTCTCTCTCTCTCTTTCTCTCTCTCCCACACACACACACTTTAAGCATTTGACCCATTGTCATGATCGTGAGGTAAAGTTTCCTCTCCTCTCCTCAGATTACCTGATAACCACGTATTATGCGCATATAGACTGAAGTAGGTCGCACACCAGAAGCGCCGCGCCGCGCAGTGCCATGCATTTCAGAATTCTAAAAATAGGTTTCAATTAGAGTACACACACCAGCGCTGCAAGTCAGAGGCTGTCTGCGGCTGTCCGCAGCGCCCAGCCACGACTCAGGACACTGTTCATAATTCTGCTGCGCCACAGAGCGCCATCTGATTAGTTTTGTTTTAAATAGCCTGCAAATGTGTGCGTCTGGTGTGCGATACTTTGAACTGTCATGTGCGCGCCGTGTGACGGCCTTGACCCTTGGCCTTGGCTGTTTTTCCCGCTTCACTTATGAGGCGCTTTCGTTTCTAATCGCAGCCCTTTCTGTTGAGCGGGTGAAGACAATGACCAATCATAGGGGTGTAAGAACTTGCCAGCGCTCAAAAAGCAAGCGGGATAATATTTATTAGTTTATTTGTAATGAATGCTCGTGCTGTCTTCTGTGCATGTATTGGAGTTTTGTCTAAAACTTTCAAAAAGAGTGTTTTTTTTTTTGAGCAGGTAAAATTAAAGGTACAGTTCATATATATTACTGCTTGTATTAAAAGACAAAATTGTTTTACAAATAATATATAAATATAAACATATTTATAGATTTTAATACAATTTCTTTTTTCTTGTGTTGTAAAGAAAAAATTTAATTATGTATGGAAAGCATCGTCAATGCACCGTGATGCACCGAGATATTGAATTGAACTGAATCGATGGCATGATAATCGTAACCGGACCGAACCGTGAGACCAGTGTAGGTTCACACCCCTATTCAACATGTGCAATTTCTAAATCGCACAATTTTCCCACAGTATGCTATTTGAACCGATCATAACGCAGCTCGGGTAAACAGAGCACGAGAACAGGAGACTGAATAGCCTGCGTATACAGGAATGACGAGTTTACTTTTCGGCTTAGTCCCTTTATTAATCTGGGGTCGCCACAGCGGAATGAACCGCCAACTTATCCAGCATTTGTTTTACGCAGCGGACGCCCTTCCAGCCGCAACCCATCTCTGGGAAACATACACTCATACACTACAAACACTCATACACTACGGACAATTTAGCCTACCCAATTTACCTGTACCACATGTCTTTGGACTGTGGGGGAAACTGGAGCACCCGGAGGAAACCCACGCGAACGCAGGGAGAACATGCAAACTCCACACAGAAACACCAACTGACCCAGCCGAGGCTCGAACCAGCGACCTTCTTGCTGTGAGGCGACAGCACTACCTACTGCACCACTGCGTCGCATATTCAATAATATCAGATGATATAAAAATAGCTGTGTACACACATTTATTGCACTAATATTCTTTGTGTGCTTGTTTAGTAGTACTGTTTTCAAACCAAAAATTATGTTTGTGCTGGTACAAGCTGTTAGTAAATCTGGCCCTAAGACTAAAATTCACACAAGATTACCAAAACTGGACAACAGATGGTGGATATCTGAGTCTTTAATTCCGCTTCAACATTTGGATGGTAGAGTCAAAATTTTCTGTAAACAACATGAAAGCCTAAATACATCATGCTTTGTTTTAAATTGACTAATCTATAAGGGTAACATTCATTCATTCATTTTCCTTTGGCTTTTTAGAGGTTGCCACAGCGGAATGAACTGTCAACTATTCCAGCATATGTGTTATCCAGTGCATGCCCTTCCAGCCGCAACTTAGTACTGGGAAACAGCCATACAATCTCGCACTCATACACTAGCTTACCCAATTTACCTAGTGCATGTCTTTGGATTGTGGGGAAAACCGGAGCATCCGGAGGAAATCCACACGAACATGGGGAGAACATGCAAACTTCACACAGAAATGCCAACCGGCCCAACCGGAACTCGAACCAGCAACCTTCTTGTTGTGAGGTGACAGTGCTAACCACTGAGCAACCGTGCCACCCCCTATAAGGGTAATTTGGAACCTACATTACTTACATTACAACCCTAAATGCATGTAGTCTGATATAGTGTAAATTTGAAACTGTAATAAGAAAACAAATAAAAGAGCTTTAAAAAAGGAAAAAGGTTTGATGTAAAAAGAAAAATATGTGTGATTTAATAATTCATGCATCAGAAGGTTCAATAAGCGGTGCATTAGCATTTAGATGGCTTCTCCATTTTTGATTTCATAGGGTCTTTAAAGTTACTTATGATAGCGTTATTTCATTAAAAATGTATATCTGACAGGAAAGCGGGAGGATGTTTTGGATGGGAAGTGGTGAAATATTTGGAGGTGGATAGGTGGGCGTCTTTCTGTAATTTATTCTACAAAAGAGCATAAGGGGGTTGGTGTGCATTTGAAAAGGAATGATGCAACCTCAACTTTTTGAATGTGGTGCAGTTCATTTGAACACAAAAATCTCTTGCATTAGTAAGTGTTCCTCCCAGACTGAAGGACAAACATTTCTTTAGAATATTAATAAGTCAAGCAGAACATTTCAAGCATGAGAAATATGATTTCTTGGAAACAAAGCATCACATCTTTACGATGATAAACAGATCAATAACTACAGTACATCATAATAAATTAAAAGACAAAGAAGAAAAAGACACTCATGTCATGACACACCATCAGATTTGGGTTTTATTTAAAATGAACATATTCCTCAGACTATAAATGTGAAAGAGCTAGCAATCAGAATTTGCATAAAATATAAGTATTCCACTGATCTTGTGATCATAACATGGCTGAGACAAAAGTACCCCTTTTTATGTTTTTTTCTTTTTTTATGTAGTGTATACTATAGCTGTAAATGGTCTGCAAAATTTCAAAGATCAAAGTGCACAATAAATAGAGTTATTATCTCCAAAACAAAACTGATTCTGGACTGTCTTTTCGGTCTTCCTGCACAAAAGTTTTTAGCAAACTTAAATAACACCAATATATATATTCTTTGGCGGTTCATTCCGCATTGGCGACGGCGACTGCAGATTAATAAAGGCACTGCTAATGAATGAATGGATATATATTCTTTACTGGCTACGTGCAAACAATGACTACGTTTACATGGACATGAGTAATCAAATTATTTGCCTTAATCTGAATAAGACAATCGTATAATTAAGGTGTTTACATGAGTTGCTTTTTGAATGTTCCTTTTATCATCCAGTTTTACATGTTATAAAACATAATTCGATGAAGGTCAGTACTTGATTTGAGTCAGATCTTACCGGATCCTGTTCTGGAAAATGTCAGATATTCGTGGATTGCGTTCCGGTATTTATTTTAATGGATCCGGCATTAACTTGTTCATGGTGGATACCTATGCTCGTGGGAAAAGAGAGGATGAGCTAAAGAGAGAAAGGCTGTGTGGCTCGCACACACCTGACAGCCCTCAACAATATTTTTTTAGCCAATCGGCTTTCTTATGTTTAAAACTAATTGCTTATAGGCCAACATCCAAGCATGTTTTGGACTTGCAATGGCTTATTTTATATAAAAAAAGAAAGATATTCAAAAGAAAGATATCCAAAGATGCTATTTTAAGTTGTAAAGAAGCAGAAGTCAATGATTTATTTTTATTATTTAGCCTGACATGTTTATTGCTCCAAAATGTTTTAAATGTTTCTTAAAATAAGATATACAGTATTGTGTTCAATGTGGGAAATTTTATTTTTATTTTTTTACCCAGACATTTAAAAAGTGAAACCCTGATATTTTTTAGCATCAAAGGTTATCATACCAACAAAATAATATACAGTATGCGTATTACTGCAGCCAATGTACTGCAGTACTGTTCCTTAATTATTATGCCAGAATGAGAGTATAGTCCATATTTCAGCCTAGAAAATAGCTTATTTTACTTTTTCAATCAGTTTTAGATGATGTAGCTACAGAAGTGTCAAACTTTAAATAAATAATTAATAAAACTCATCATTTCTGAACATGATGCTAACAATTCAATCCAATTCAATGATCTATGCTAAGCTAAGCTAAAAGTTCAGCTGAATGGATAAAAAAAAAACTCAAATGTTTAACTCTAGTGGAGTTGTAAAATGAGCCTATTAAAAAAATACTCTTCATTTAAAGTACTTATTTGTAACGAAAAAGTAATCTTCCCAGCCCTGGAGATTGGTAAACAATCACTCTCATTGGTTGGTGATTATTGTTTCGAGAACAGTGAGCAGCAAAAATAACCAATGGCATAGTGGCATATCTAAATAATATTTGTATTTTCAAAATTTAAAACCACAAGTATCTGATAATAAGCCTGATCAAAAGAGACCTCGAGAAGATGAATCGAATGGATCAGGATATCGGGAGACAGACGCAAAGCGATCTCAAGTCAGCCAGAAAACATGACAGATGAGCTAACTGTGGGCTCTTCTTGAAGATTAGCCTAAGTGGGTCATTTAATTATTATTTTTCACTTCACACATAACAGTAAAATGAACTGAATTGAGATTGTTCATACGTTTTATGTTTGAAGCTACATGATTTTATTAACCATGACTGACCTATAACGTTTAACCTATAACAAAATATTAAAAGACTGTTCAGAAATGCGATGCTCTTTTTTTTTCTATAACCGTTTAATGACATCATGTTCTGGGAAAACTGAAATTGTGTGGTGGACATAGGTCACAGCAATTTTTATTTCCTGTTTCGGGAATTATTAATTTACATATTAATCACTGATTAACATCATTGCGTCTCCACACTATCCTCATTTCCTCCAGAGTTTCATGTAATTTCGAGTGTCTCATTTTTAATTGGCAGTTTCACTTTCATTTAGGAACATTTCATTCATGCCCCCTATGACAAACGTGATATTGGATGAGAGTATGAATTGCTGAGTGTAGTTTTAATGGAATTTGATACCGCACGACATATGAAAAAAAAAAATTAACATTTCGTGATGCAGGTGTCTGTGGTCCTTCACTGACTTGGTAGGTGCAGAGAATAGTGTCAAACAGTGTGATTAGATTATCCTGTCACAAAAAGCAGTGAAAATCCTACACGACGGTAGTAGTTTGATTGCAGTGTTTACATGTCTGTACTGCACTTCAATAATGCGACTAACATCAACATACTTTACATGTCTTAATTCCATTTCTGTTTAGTTCGATTATGCCTTTAGTCAGATTAAGGTCATCAAAATTCTCTTAATCAAAGTATTGCCTTAATTGTATTAAAATCAGATTATTAGTCTTTTAAACAAAATAAACAGATACAAAACATTACAAGTCCAATTTAAAAGTTTTCAAATAAAGCTAAATAAAATTACTTTATATACTTTTTTTTTACAGCCCCTGAAAGATTTAAATGCAGCGATAAAGATCTGACTCTAAAGTAGCCAAGCTGGAAAATGGAAATCCCATTACTGAAGTATCCATGTAAACATACTCAATGTCTTTTTTGACCCTCAAACTCTGCAGTTGTAGCGGAAGCCTGTTTGATTTGTTGCATGTCAACATTTCTGAAAGCTTTTTTTTTCTGTGCTGCAAAAATAAATCCACATTTCTGTTACCTCCAAAGGACAAAGATTTGATCTTGAGCTTAACTCATTGTAACACTGGGTAATATCTGACCAATCGGAGCAGAGCAGACTCTCAGAAAGGAGGGGTTTAGAGAAACAAAATCCTTAAAAATAAATAAATAAATAAGAGTTGATGCTGCAATGCATATTTAGAGGACATTTGTGTGTTTTTGGCCTTGGTTGCTGGTAAATGTATTGTAGTAAACCTCCAAAATCATCTCATCTCATGTGGCTAAACAGTCCAGGTGTTATTAGAAAGAAAATACTACTCTAATACTTTTTACTTGTCTTATATTTACTTGAAAGTGTTGCTTGCTTGCATTTCTGTGTAGAATTTGCATGTTCTCCCCGTGTTTGCACGGATTTCATGCAGGTGCTCTGGTTTCCCCACAGTCTAAAGACATATAAACGTATAGATGAACTGAATAAACTAAATTGGCTGTATGAGTGTGTGTGTGTGTGAATGAGTGTGTATGGGTGTTTCTCAGTACTGGGTTGCGGCTGGAAGGGCATTCACTGCGTAAAACGTATGCTGGAATAGTTGGTGGTTCATTCCACTGTGGTGACCCTTGAAATAGAGACTAAGCTGAAGGAAAATGAATGAATGAATGAATAACATACAATCCACTCAATCGTTTTTGTGTGAAAGCCGTGCCAACATATGTTTCTAATAGTTACCTTCCTTTTTTGTACAGAATTTACAGGATGTATTTAATAAGTACATTCTGAACCAGTCCTCCAAAATGTGCTTTTGTCTCATTCTGAATCACTACTGTGAGCCTATAATAAGTGTTTATATTGGGACTATTTTAGATCTGTCTGGTCGACCCCTGCTGTGGAGTATCCCAGTACCTACGTGACTTGTCATAAACAAAAAGAAGTAGCTCAAGCTAAAATGTTCTTCTGGAAGAAGCATGCAGTTTTATTTATCATCTTTAAGAGTGGCAAAAGTAACACACTGTAAGGCCCAATCCCAATTCTACCCCTTAGCCCTTCCCTTAACCCCAAGCTGTAATCCATAATAACTCACCATACTTTCACATCTGACACTGGAATACCCTGTCAGAAGTGTCTAGTGGCTGGGAATAAGTTTTTTACAGTGTCTGGTATACTGTTAATGTTGTTTTCATGTGTTAACATAGATAAATATGGCCATGGTATAAATGTACTGTGCAGTACAGTTACAATCTTATTGCCACATTATATTGTTATGATAACATGATATTGTTGCCTTCAGTGATTTCCCTGTTCAATGCAGTGAAGCCCTGTTCAATGCAGATAATGAGTTAGATTATAGTACTGTTGATTATGTTTCCACCCATTGTGTGGCCAGTAAAAATATATAAAATATTTCTATATTTTTTTACAGAATGTTTCTTAAATTTAGTTTTATAGAATTAAAATCTTCAATAGGCCTACTCAATGTATATGATTACTGAAAATTTAAAAAAACTCTATTTCCATATAGTAATTTCCATATGTAATTTCCAAATATTTTCGTCAATGCATAAACATAAAATCATGATATATCAAAATTACTAAAAATGAAGATATAATTTTTTGCAAATAAACTCTTCGAATATATCCTGCTGATGCCGTATAACCCGAGTAAGATGGGGTTTTTTTACTAGTCTGTATAGACTGAATTACTGTGTTATTAAATATTATTGTTTCATATATTGTCCCACTTTGACATCTTTAGGCAGACTCATTTCCTCTTTATTAACTATACTACTGGAAGTTTCAACAGCCAGTGAAGTATTGTAGGTATCTCTATGATGTGATGCATAATTTTCTTCCATCCTCCAAGCATTGACCACCTTCTTCAATATAAATACAATTTCTGTTCTAATTACAAATCTAGGCAAATAACTGAGAAAGCATCAACCAGAGGCCGCATTTTTATACAGTAATGTCATCACGAAGACTTCTTACAAAGTATTTTACAGTATTTTGAAACCACAAAAATACAATACACTAAGTGAAGTTTACTTATGACTGCTTGCGGCTGGTCCCGCACTATCCAATTTATGATTCACCAATCAGACGATTCCTAAACCACTATAAATACCCTAAGTTCCACATAACAGCCATCTTCATTTTAAAGAACCCCCCTTCCACCCCTACTTCTCCTGCTTTCCTATATGGGTGACACGGTGGCCTAGTGATTAGCACCAAGCCAGCCGATGTTTCTTTGCGGAGTTTACCAACACAGTCTCACGACAATTCGTAACTTTTTGATTTAGTGGCTAATTCTTAAGTATACGTACGATCTAATTCAAACCATTTAGTATGATTTGCTCATCACCCAATGACAGTTGGGTTTAGGGGCGGGGTTGAGTGCCACGCCTCCTTTTTTAAATCAAACATTTTCGTACGACTCAACTCGTACGAATTTGTACAAATTAGCCACTAAACGGACAAAACGTAAAATTCTTATGTTTACTTGTGAGATCAGGGTGGAGTTTACACGTTCTTCCCGTGCTCATGTGGGTTTCCACCGGGTTTCCCGGTTTCCTCCCACTGTCCAAAAACATGCAACTTAAGATTATTGACTAATCCAAATTGGCACCATAGACACCTAGTAAGTAGTCATCTTTTAAGAGCAATCACTATCTGTTCATTAGCTACTACAGCAGGGGAGCTCTTGAGATCTACTTAAGCTCAAACTCCCCTCTCGCCTTGCAAACGGGAGGGAGCCCCGGGCTCGAGGATCTTATTAGCTTAGGGCTCTCTCTCAGGACAGCATGCCAAACAAGCTTTATAATCAATCATCAGCTAAGTGTGAACTCTTAAAAGTATTTTAATACAAAATATTAAGCCATTTTCTTTATCTCTAATTATAAAATAATATTTTGTATTTGAAATGCGTATTTGAAATATATATATATCAGAAATATTGCCCATCCCTGATTATTATAATATATTTTTCTACAGTGTGGACACATCAGTCTTTTTTCCCCTGCAGCTGCTCACATGTGCTGGCATCAGCAGACTTGCTTCTCTAACATATAACGCCTGTGCACTTTATGCGCTTTACAGCAATCCCATGGGTGAGTATCAGAGCAAGCAGGTTATGCTGCCATGTGGAAACAGGAGAGCCTTGTTATCTTAGAGAATATCAAATATACTCCTTTTTCTTAGTTTTTGAAAAGACCTTCCCCCAGTACTGTGCGCATCTCAAGTATATCCACTGTTGTGTAGCTTATTTCACATCTGAGCCAGCTTTCAAACACAGGGAAAGGGAGGATGCTCCATCTAAAAGTTTGCCATAGCTCCAGCACCCTGAGTGGCCAGAATATCTCTTTGGATGTCTGTTTTACGGCAGAACAAACATGTCGATAAAAAAAAGGAGAAAGAGTCTCTTCTCTCTACCTCTCCCTCAACGCCATTTGCATCTCTTGCTTTCAAAATCTCTCTCTCTCTCTCTTTGACAGGTTATCTTTCTGCAGGAGATTCTGCATTGTCACACCTGAGGGTGTTGAGAGGAAAATATGCTGTGAAAAATAACAAACAGGGACACAGGGAGACTGAAAAGACAGAAATCGGGATAAAAAGATGAGGGAATGGGCTGTTAGTAAAAAGGAAATGTCAAATAAAATAATTTAATGTCTCTGTTGTTTCTGCCACACGTTAAAAAGGAAGAAGGGCAAAAAATCATTTCTATCTGAATCGTTTATGAATCCATTCTCACATAAATTTTTCAACTGAACTGACGTTTGTGTTTTATGAATAATCCCATTGTGATTACGGAGAGCCGTTTTAGTTTCTCCTCACGTGTGTCTTCTCTAAAGTTTCATGAAGAGATCTAGCATTTCTCAAAGAATTCTTCCCAGTTCAAATGAGCTAAAATATGGCATTCACAATAATGCAACATTTATCCTAAAGAGAAAATCATTTACATGCTTTCTTTCTTTCCTGGAACACAAAAGAAGACATTCTGAGTAATGCATTTTTCTAACTTTTCCTTGCAATTACAGAGACTGAAGCTTTCAAGCTTTTAAAAAGGTCACAAAATTACCATAAAAGTATCATAAAATTGGTCCATATAACTTGTTCACTGCACCGCATGTCTTATCATATGTGTTGATTTTATGGCTTTACACTCTTAATGAAGTATATGATTTTTTTTCTGTCTCTTTCCAACACTCTTATGGAGTTTTGATATTGCATGATGCGTAACTAAGGACTCCATTAAGTCTCTGAAAGAGTAAGTTAACGGAGCAATAACATTTTCTTCTGAGGATAAGTTTAGGCTACATTTTCTCTGCAAGTCTGCCAAATGTATAAATGTAAATATAATCAACTGTGCTTGCATTAAACCTCTTCCTGGAGCAGCGCAATGCTCTGCCAAAATGAACTGGTAGGTCGAATAAACCTTATTGTTCAGAAGTTTGGATTTAGAAAGATTTTCTCTTATTCTCTTTGTGAGAAGTTGATTTTATATTAATAATAATGAGCAAGAGTGATTAAACGTAACAGCAGAGACATCTACAATGCCATAAAAATATTATATTTCCAATGAATGCTGCTCTTTTTGAATTTTAACAAAAAATTCTTAAAAGGTAAATCAGTTTCTAGAAAGCATAAAGAGCTGTTTTCAATATTGTAAATTTAAAGAAGTGTTTCTTAAGTAGCATATTAGGAATATTTATTAGGATCATGTAACACTGAAGACTGAAAATTCTAATTTGCATAATGGAAAATCTACATTCTTAAAGTATTCAAAATTACAGTGTCTTCAAAAGTATTAAAAAAAGATATTTTACATATTTCACAATATTGCAGTTTTTTTCTGTATTTTTGTATTGTATTTCCACTAAGCATAAATCTTTCAAAATCTTTCAAAAATGAATATGTTATTCACACAAGGAAATACCTACAAAACTATTAGTCCAAAAATTCAGAACTATTTTTAAATATCTCCTATGTGATGTTTAACAGAGCATGTTATTTTTCACAGTATTTGCTGTTATATTTTGTCTTCTAGAAAAAGTCATATATTTTTTTAACTCTTATAATTATAATTTTTTTAATGGTCAACATTATTAGACCATTATTAGAATATTTTTTTCTTGGTTTGCTACAGAAAACTTCACTGTTGAGTTGCCAAATTATCATAGTTTGCCTACACTGTAAAAAAAATAAACTGCTGTAAAATTTTGTTGCACAGCAAATTAACAATTACAACTGTGCTGCAGTTTTAAAGGGTCACAAAACACTAAAACACATTTTTTTTGAGATGTTGATATGTCCCACGTTGCTAAAAACACTATTAGGACACTTATATTTAGCTAAAACGTTGAAATTGCGTTGTTTTAGAGCAATTTCGTTCCTCCGGTTTGAAAAGAAATGTTCAAGAAGAAGAAGAAGAAGCAACATCACGGCGATAAGGTAAGTACGTACAGTAAGTGGTGATTGGCCGTCAGCACTGGCCAGTACAAAGTGACGTCATTGCATTTTCAGCATGTCTGTGCATTATTCAGGATGAAGAGTTGGTTTGAACCAATCAGCGCGCTCTATTATGAATGAGCTGCAACTTCATTAATATGCATGAAATAGCTTTGTCACTTTTTAGCTGTTACAGAGTTCAGAGAAGCATGGTCCAAATGGTATTACCAAGCACAATAAAATTTGATAAATGAAGAAATGTTCAGAGACATGGGTTGTCAGTGTTCCACTTTAAAGTGTGCCAAAACAAAAGTGTTGTTTTCATTTCTCCGCGTCATGAGCACAGCTCGCGTGTGGGTGCGAGTGCATAAAATTATTGCTGTGCAACCAGTTTTCATTGCAAAATGTACACGGCATTGCACATATTTAGATGACATTCTCGCAGAATGCATATTTGCACTTAAAATGTCAAAATCAGTGCTCAAAAATTGTTGAAAACAGTAAAGAAAAGAAATACCCTCCTGTGTGAGTTTTTTTTTTTTTTTTTGTGACCGTCAATTAGAATCCATTGCATTCTAAAGTTCCCAGCGCCACTGTTCTTTGTATATCGTATTTTGTTTCTTTTTGCCCTTTTCTGTAAATATTGAAAAATGTTCTTATTATATTGTGAAATTTCTGATACTCCAAATCTAAAACGTGATAGAATATTTAAACAGCTTAATAATGATTGTATTATTTGTTATATGACAGGTAATGCGTGCCGCCAATATTGCTAGAAGGGATACAGCTGTGATCGAAAATTAACGAGAGGTATTTATATTATTTATTAAATTACACAATCATTTATTAGTCTACCGCTACCTCAACCCTAAACCCAACCCTCATTGTAATGTAAAAATATTATTTGTTGTACAGTGTCACAAGCTTAAAGTACAATTTAAAGGCTTAAAAAAAAGCTGTAAAACTGACAGTATTACTGGTAATTTTGGTTGCCAGTTATACTGTAAAATTTACAAGTGCACTGTAAGTTAACAATTACAATTATGCTGTAAAACTATAGCACAGTTGTAATTGTTCATTTACAGTGCGCTTGTAAATGTTGCCAGTAATACTATAACAATTGACAGTAATACTTTAAAATTTACAAGCACAATGTAAATTAATAATTTCAATGGTGCTTTAACTCTTTCACGTGTGTGATCACACCGGTGTGATCACCGCGCTGCAGGAGAGGGTGAAGTCTAGATGGGATATAGCTGAGGATACTCATGACAATATAGCACAGACGTGCGTTTTACAAACCTTACATGGTATGTTCGCTTGTAGGCATGTGTATTTGAATGTCTAAAACCTAAAACAAATGTTATTTGTTTGAAAGCACAGATAAATTTTGATTTATGACAAGCCCTGCACACTTTTTTCTGTGCCTCAGAGCATGCCGTCAGATTAGAATTTTAGCAGTTGATGATGTGCGCCCTGATCGTTCTAATCTAATCACACCAGTGTGATAATACGTTTCAGGGACCAGCCAAGGCTGATCAAACTAATGTGATTGTACGCATGAAAGGGTTAAAGCACAACTGAAATTATTAATTGAAATTGTGCTTGTAAATTTTACTGTATTACTGCCAATTTGTATAGTATTACTGGCAAAATTTATTTACACTATTAAAAATGACAACTGTGCTGTAGTTTTACAGCATAATTGTAATTGTTAATTTATCGTGCACTTGTAAATTTTACAGTATTACTGGCAACCACAATTGCCAATAACACTGTAAGTTGTACAGCAGTTATTTTACAGTGTAGTTAACATAATTAAACTTTTAAATTGCACTTTAAGCTAAATACTATTATCTTACAAAATAACTAGTCAAATATTATGTACTGTCATCATGGCAAACATAAAGATAAAATAAATTAGGTATTAGCAATTAGTTATGAAAATTATTGTTTATAAAAATGTGTAGAAAACATTGTCTCTCCATTAAACAGCACTTGGGAAATATTTCACACAATATATATGCCTTCAAGTGTATATTTTTTAAACCAGATGTAATGCAGAATGTCAAATCAAATTAGGGAGGCCTACAGAATAAGAAGTTGACCAAATAACCGATTTAATATGAGATAGAAATAAAACGAAAATAGATCTTATGTTTTAACACATACAATTCAGTCTTTTAGTGTAAAGAAACAAACACTGAATTGGCTGACAGCGTAAATGTGACCTTTCTATTCAGAGTTCACTCTCGATTAGCTTTGCACCCTTACAGAGTGTCACGTTGGCCATCGATGGCCTCCGTGCATCACGTTCTAATTCATGGTGAACAGATGGCCACATTTATTTGCAGTAAGGAACGTAATGCAGACTGACACAAACGACAGACTGTAGATTTAAAACCATGTCAGTATATTTAGTTCTGCCATGCCTTGTTGCTAAGAGTTTTGAGAGCAAATTATAGTGTGCATTGTTCTGTTACCAAATTGATGAGCAGATTGCTTTATTTCAGGACTCGACTGTTGCATAGATACCAGGAGATTGTGAGTTTCTTCCACCGCAATAAAGCAGTGAAAAAATTCCAAGCAAATGTCAATCTTGCAATAAAAAGAAAAATGTTTTTAAGAAATGGCACAACACTTTCTAAGTTGTTTGTGTAGGCTTGTATTTTACTCTACTCTACAAATACTCAAAAATGTCTCTGACAACGCTTTTGAACTATTTTATTGGATTTACCAAAGTCACACAAATGCTAATTTAACATTTTTCACATCTGTAACGAACAGGTATCACATGCATAATGGAGCTTTTCCTCATTAATGCAAAAATGACAATGAAAAGATTTTTTTAATGCTGTGCAAAGATTGATTGTGATTAATCACATCCAAAATAAAAGCTTGTTTTGACATATATATATAGTCAAATATAGTACTTTTTTTTTCTTTCTTATGTATATGTAATGCACACATACACTGAAAAAAAATATTCATTGGATTCAATAATTCATTTTTTTTTAAGGTAACTGGTTGTCAGGTAATTTAAATTAAATTTGGGTTGAATT
>CAIGQZ010032580.1:9352393-9362660 GCA_903798205.1 Danio tinwini
CACACATACAGTTGAAGTCAGAATTATTAGCCCCCTTTGAATTTTCTATTTTTTATATTTGCCAGTTTATATTTAACAGAGCAAGGACATTTTCACAGTATGTCTGATAATATTTTTTCTTCTAGAGAAAGTCTTATTTGTTTTATTTCGGCTAGAACAAAAGCAGTTTTTTAATTTTTAATAAACCACTTTAAGGTCAAAATTTTTAGCCCCAACCCAACCAGAACAAACCATTATTATACAATAACTTGCCTAATTACCCTAACCTGCCTAGTTAACCGAATTAACCAAGTTAAGCTTTTAAATTTCATTTTAAGCTGTATAATACTTTATATAAATATTATTTACTGTCATCATGGCAAAAATAAAATAAATCAGTTATCATAGATGAGGTATTAAAACTATTATGTTTAGAAATGTGTTAAAAAAATCTGCTCTCCGTTAAACAGAAATTGGGAAAAAAAATAAACAGGGGGGCTAATAATTCTGACTTCAACTGTATATATATATATATATATATATATATATTCCAGACATTCAACTTTACACAGTTCTGAGGTTCTGAAAGCCCACTTTAAAGCTTGCTCCCAGTTGATTATAGCAAATCTTTATAACATAACATCTAAAAACATCTAAAAATTAAAAGCGGCAAGTGTTTGGGGAGTGCCCACTAAGTGCTCAGCCCTATTGCCTAATCATTTCAAAGGGTTTACCCTCCTCAGTGAGAGCTTCAGAAGACATCAAAGTTGTAGGGGACCAAATATTAAAAAAAAAGTGCCATTTGTGTCACAAGCGAAACATGTTTGAGAATGATGGGAGCAAAAAGTATCAACCAGTTTAATTACCCTCTGAAATACTTCATTTGGAAGAGCCCTTTTGAATTGCCCTTTGAAGGCAGATTTATCTACTCTTGAACACGGAAATATTTAGAAAATACTGCAAAGTGAATTTGTAGGCAGTAGGCTTGTAAATTATTACAATCATAAATCAAAGACCACCGTGCTAAAAATGCTAATGCTTTGAAGTATTTCAAGATGCAAAACCCACAGAATTGTCAACGCACATGACAACGCACTCTTTCATGAACAAATAAATAAATATTGACAGCGGCAGGGATTCGCACCACTGTCAAGCAAGGGACAAAACCTAGAATCTAATCTCACACTTCTCATGTTCCTCTTTCCAGAAGGTGACACACAAAGACCTCAACAGTCACACAGCAGCAGCATCTCAGCTCACACCGGACCATCGTGCAATGAGTGTGCGCGCATTCTGCCCACATTCGACCCCTCCGCTGTGCCACACACAATACAGGCTCATCAGTGGGTCCTAATCAGCCACCTCTTACAGAGTAGGCAGTGCTTTTCAATCGCCTCATCTAGCCATGCATCCGCGCGCGCTCCCTGATTGTAATGCATCACAATTGAATGTTAATGGGAACACTTGAAGGTGGGCGAAGGGAGGCGGCTCATTCATTTCTCATTGCTTGTTAGCGCTGCTCATACGCAGCCTGTGAAATTATTATGATGTCAATCGTAGCGCCATTAGGAGCAGACGCCCTCGCATTGTGCCACAAGTGAAAATATTAACATTATTTTTGGTTTCCATCTGCCATTTTGATTGCTGCACCTCTCAGGTGTGACCTCACATACATATGCAAAAGCACAAACGCACACATATCAAAGACAAGGAAAGGTCATGTTGCATTAGTTAGTACAAGGATGGCCGAATCCTATTCCTGTGGGCCCGTTGTGTTGCTAATATTAAATCCAACCAGCTTCAAAACACTTATTCAATTCAATTCAATTCAAGTTTATTTGTATAGTGCTTTTTACAGTTATTGTTGTTTCAAAGCAGCTTTACAAATGGTGCACAGTATTGCATTACAATCAAATTAAGGTAAAGTTACAATCAAATACAAGTTATTATAAATAACATAGTTAATCTGCAGTTTTACAGCACACTACCTGACAAAAGTCTTGTCGCCTATCCAAGTTTTAGGAACAACAAATAATAACTTGACTTCTAGTTGATCATTTGCAATCAAAAGTGGCTTATATGAAAGGCAAATGCCTCTTGATTATGCTTATTTTACCAAAATAAAATATGATCATGCCTTGATTTTTAAATATTTAATTAGGACAGCAAGGTCTGACTTTACTAAAACAAAAGTCTTGTCACTAAACAGAAATAATGTCCAGTGTAGAATATAAAGTCATGGTGCAGCGGAGAAAAAATGAATATAGTGTATGACTCCCATGAGCTTGGATGACTGCATCCATACATCTCCGCAATGACTCAAATAACTTATTAATAGTCATCTGGAATGGCAAAGAAAGTGTTCTTGCAGGACTTCCAGAGTTCATCAAGATTCTTTGGATTCATCTTTAAAGCCTCCTCCATTTACCCCAGACATGCTCAATAATGTTCATGTCTGGTGACTGGGCTGGCCAATCCTGGAGCACCTTGACCTTCTTTGCTTTCAGGAACTTTGATGTGGAGGCTGAAGTTTGGGAAGGAGCGCTATCCTGCTGAAGAATTTGCCCTCTCCTGTGGTTTGTAATGTAATGGGCAGCACAAATGTCTTAATACCTCAGGTTGTTGATGTTGCCATCCACTCTACAGATCTCTCGCACACCCCATACTGAAGCGTGAGGGCACAGGATGTCAACATGATGTCATATTGAGGTTGTACCCCAACGTCGTAGGGACGTTGGGTTTTGTTTGGAAATTAAATTCAGGCCGACGTCAATGATCAATGTCCAACCTAAAATCAACCAAATATCAACGTCTAATCATGTTACACCTTGACGTTGTGTGGACATTACTATTATGACATCTATCAGAAGTTGGAATTTGGTCACTTCCATTTCCAACACAACCTAAAATCAACCAAGTATCAACGTAATTTGACGTCGTTATTGGAAGTCAAAATAACATTGTCCTTAGATGCTACCTAAATCTAATCTAATATTAATGTCTTATGATGTTGTGTGCCTGCTGAGAATGTAACCCCAAACCCTGATTTTTCCTTCAAACCTGACTGATTTCTGTGAAACTCTTGAGTCTATGAGGGTTCCAATAGGTCATCTGCAGTATTTGTGATGATTGGGATGCAGTTGAACAGATGATTCATCTGAAAAACCGACGACAAGACTTTTGTCAGGTAGTGTAGGTGATGTCTATGTGTACATGTTTAATGAAGTGTATTTAAGTGTGTATGTTGTCCTTGAAGTCCTCCATGGTTGGCATCATCTCGTCAACTTATCTGGAATGTTCTAGTTAGCAGTGGTGTACAGTAACAAATTACAAATTTTAATGATTTTTTAAAATTATCACTACTGTGATTCCTGTCCAATCAAATTGCGCATAGAAAAAAATTGCATCAAACTGAACAAAATCAAGACTTTTAAATGCAACAAACTGCTTGGAAGCGTTTAAAGTGTTCAAGAATATGTCAAAGTCCTAACATGAAATGACCCAGAGACTGTTTAGACTGCATGTCAGTGATGAGAAGATGAAGGATGTGTACTGCATGATGACTAAAAATCGCCAAATGGCCTAAAACAATCACTAAATGCTAGAGGTGTGATGAGAAGCTTACTACACAAGACAAGACAAAACACGAGATTGGGTTCATGACGAGACAAAATTGATACACATTTTTTAAAAAATAATTCTTTAATGATGAATTATACAAATGAAAAACATTCAACTAAAAAAATCTAAATGCAAAACTATTTAGGTGCTTTTTTCAAGTCAACTTGCAATCAATGTTATTTTACTTCTGTTTTAATTAATTCTTGCTTTAAAGGGCATGCAAACGCTGCAAAACATGTTGCTAATATATGAATGGAAAATAGTTTTATATATAATTAAAAAATGTGCAAAATATTTGCTTTTATATGATTTGGAAAATAAAAAATAATGAATAATAAACATTATTAATAACTGAAAAAAAATTGAGATTAATTTCAATCATTTATTTGAATGATTTTGAGTCTTCTTAGACACCTTTAATGCTTGCACTATACATGTTTGCTGCATTTACAAAGTGGCCATGTTTTGAGGTCGCTCTGTCTGATGGTATGTCTTTTTTTGTGTGCAATTTGATTGGATGGGATTCACAAACTGATTATTCTACTCAGACAATCACTTTAGACAAGTAAAAACAAACGTATAAAACAGTGACTGCAGATTAAAGGACATAGTGGAGTAAAAATGCCAGCACTAAATTATACAGCACTAAAAATGTAAAAGTAATAAAGTAAAGTTAAAGGGCACCTATGGTGAAAAGTCTACTTTTCAAGCAGTTTGGACAGACATATGTTAGTTTTTTTTTCTAAGAAATGGAGGAAAAACGAGCGTAAAATTGGCAGGAGCACTGTGTCTGTTGGACGTGTCATCTGATCAATATTACAATCAGGTTGAAAAGTAAAAAAAAAAATTGAGGAGAGATTGTTAATTCTCTTCAGAAGCCAGGTGAGCAACACAAGTTTCTAAAGGTAGAGCCTTCTTTGTCCATTATGTAGTTAATAATGAAAGATATATTACGTGACCTCGCGTTGTTTCCATGTCACTTCCCACATAGCAATCGGACTTGGCCCAAATGTGGCCTCATTATGGCATTTCTGGCGTGTTGCCGGCACTGGCATGCATAATGTCAGCCAAATGTGAGTCATGCATGGCAATGATGGCACTGCATGCATGACGGCAAACTACATTTGGGCTAGTTGTGGATGGGAGGTGTGTGGCCCAGATCAGTGTAGCGATTCTTTACATTGTTTAGCCATCATTAGGCTGGGTTATGGCTCAGTTTTTTGGGGTTTCTGGTTAAAGTATAAACTTACAGCTGAGAATCGGTACCAATAATAAACCTGTTTTGGCCCAGTTCAGCGCCAGTTAAGGGTGATAAATTGCCTGAGATTCATGCCTGTTATGGCCCATGTGTGGCCCTTGTCTTTAATCCAGTTTTGGGCCACTTCAGGATGGTCATTCTTTGCGGTACTTGGGCCGAGGGAAAACTTATTGTGTGGCCCGGAGCTGAGCCAGAAAACTTTTGCTATGTGGGTTCTCGCGTTTGTTTGGCCGTGAGACATAGTTTGGACAAAGTTGTCTGTGATTCTTCCTATTTTAAAGTCATGCAGTATGAACTCTCCTGTCGCCGATCCATCCTACAGTGTAAACGCAGCACCGACAGAAAGATAACCCAGATAGTCATGCGGTGTGAAAACATCTGTGACACGACTACTTTGAAAATCATGCAGTCTGAACTCGGCATTACTAGCCTATTCTGAATGGCTATTGTAAGTAAAAGACCCGACACCAAACCAACAAAAGCCAACTCATGTCAGCTCTCATCGCCTGTGTTTGGGCCAAGAAAAAAGTGCACTTGTCAACTATTCAGCAGTAAGCTAATACATACATTCTGTGTCTGCATGAGAGGGGGAAAAACTCTCCACACCAACAGGGGGCAGCCTGTAATTTGTCATTTAAAAAGTGA
Organism: Danio tinwini; assembly: GCA_903798205.1. Classification (NCBI taxonomy): domain Eukaryota; kingdom Metazoa; phylum Chordata; class Actinopteri; order Cypriniformes; family Danionidae; genus Danio; species Danio tinwini. Next base: position 9,357,897 of record CAIGQZ010032580.1, read on the forward strand.
AAAAGGATTATCTAGGACTGGAAATATATAAAAGTCACTCTTTTGCAAAGGGTCTTTTAAACATGCAGAACAGTCATACAATGAATTCATTCATTCATTAATTTTCTTATCAGCGTAGTCCCTTTATTCATCCGGGGTCGCCACAGCAGAATGAACCGCTAACTTATCCAGCCTATGTTTTACACAGCGGATGCCCTTCCAGCTGCAGCCCATCACTTAGAAACACTCTCATTCTTCATGTCTTTGGACTGTGGGGGAAACCAGAGCACCCGGAGGAAACCCATGCTAATATGGGCAGAACTGGCACACTCTACACAGAAATGCCAACTGACCCAGCCGAGGCTCGAACCAGCGACCTTCTTGCTGTGAGGCGACATCGCTACCCACTGTGCCACCACATCACCCTGGATTTGTCATATTGTTTAGTTTTTTTGTTTGTCTTTTGTCTACTACCTATGATTAGACCTTGATTAGCTTGTTCAGGTGTGTTTGATTAGAGTTGGAGCTAAAATCTGCAGGACACCGGACCTCCAGGAACAAGTTTGGTGACCCCTGCTATATACAGTAGTACACTAAAGAACACCAGGTTATTTCAACCCAAATTGGGTACAATATGGACTAACCAGTGTTGGGCAAGCTACTTGGAAAATGTAGTGAGCTATATAGCTACTCTACTTAAAATGTAGCTTAACTACACTAAAGGCTACACCCTGGGAAATGTAGCAAGCTAAGCTAAAAGCTGCATGGCTACTGCATCCTGCTTTAGAAATTATTCCTCCACAGTCATCTTTCCATCAAGCAAGTTTCTTGTGTCAGCCCAATGATTGATTGACAATGTCACCGACCAGGGGTGCATTTCCCAAACAACAACGTAACTTGCGGCTGAACTATCATAGTACAATCCATCGTTTGGGAAAAGTACGATGTAGTGACGAGTGTTTCCCAAAACCTGTAGTTTCTCTGTCGCAGATCCATCGTTTCAACCACATTAGTTATAACGTAAAATGCCCCTAATGACGCTTTAAACGGGGTGGTAACAACTTCTTTAGAGAAGAATTCCATAATTTATTTCTGCAAATTATATGTTTTTACACGCACATGCATAAAAAAAAAATCCAATATTAGTATTTATTAAAAACATGCACTCGCTCTTTCTATATTAATTGAAATATATGTGAACGGCTCATATAGGACCAATGTTTCATTACAAATATTATTGAGAACATTACATATTCTATTCTAAAACATAAAATCACTTACAAAAGCTAACACTATTCTAATAATAAATATAAATCATATTAATAAATAAATGAGGCTATTTATCAAGAAATTTAATTTAATATTTATTATTTATTAGAAAATGAAAATAAAATCACACTTGAATAATAAAATTATTATATTAATGATGATGATGATGATAATGATGATGATGATGATAATGATGATTATTATTAAGTAGGATATTGTTTATTTTATTTAAAAAAAAAATAAGTCTACTTTTACAATTTGACACATGAAAACACTGCAGAAATGTGCTAACCAACAGACCCATGTCATGTACAGTACAAATACTATAAATTAAAAGCATTAACATATGCTATGATTTTTGTTTTCACAAGCTTTGGAGACGTAACAAAAATTCCGCTTTTAAATATTAGGTCACCTATAGCTTTCGCCATGAGTCACGACTGTGTTCCAAATGGCATCAATGTTTTCAAAGTGGACTGCGAAGGGAGCGCAATTGTAAACATAAAGATCGCTAAAACTGAACTGTAAAAATACTTTGAAAGCAAATTACACCTAAGAGTGGTGCCTTTAATGCTTTTAAACAAAATCATTCCAAGTTAAAATTTTAGAATGTTTTAAATGAATAGGGAATAGGGAGGATAATTGAGAACAGAATACAGCCAGGAACTATGTTTCTAACTACAGCTCCAGAGGTATCGTTGCAAGCTTAGAAGTTTGCGACGCAGTTTGCGAATGTTTGTTGGAACGATGGATTTGGGAAACACCAAATCAACAAACTATGTTTGTAACGACACAACTTGCAACCTTAGTTGGGTAACGATGGTTTTCAGAAACGCTCCCCAGAGCGAGAGGTGGCAGTAACTCACCCAAAAGTTTTTGACCACCATAAAACACAAATAAGAATTCACTATTCTCGATATCATATGGATTTACTTTCATCGGCCAAACACTGCCTTCACATCTCCGTGAATGGCGATGGTGTCACTTAATAATCCGCGATTGGTAAATGTAGGTTGTGTGACGCTACTGCGATACTTGCTTAAAAGAATAGCTTCGCCACTGAAAAGCTATTTGATTTAGAAAGAAGCAACGCTACCGCCACACTACTGAGAAATGTAGTTAAGCTAGTAGCATCACTACTTGTAGCGACGCTACTGCCCAACACTGGGACTAACCAAAAACAATGGCTTAAATTTGGACCTATTGGTCCTGTTTAATTTTAAAATTTGATTACTCCCCATTATACCCAGATTTGGGTTGAAATAACCCACCATTTTTAGACTAGGAAAGTATTCAATTTTAGATGTAGCCACTTTGAACTGCTGGTTCACTTGTGTTAAATTAAAGTAGGAGCTGAATCTTGCAGGACAGTGGCCCTCTAGAAACAGGTTGCACACCCCTGAGATTTTTTATATACTTTATATAAAATAAGATTCTTCTGTAGCCTCACAGCATAATGGTCGCTGGTTCGAGCCTCGGCTGGGTCAGTTAGCATTTTTTGTGTGGAGTTAGCATGTTCTCTCCGTGTTCATGTGGGCCTTTAGGTGCTCCGGCTTCCCCCACAGTCCAAAAACATGCGCTATAGATGAATTAAATAAACTAAATTGGCCGTAGTGTATGAGTGTGAATGAGTTTGTAAAGATGTTTCCAAGTACTGTGTTGCAGCTGGAAGGGCATCCACTGTGTAAAACCACAGCTGGACAAGTTGCCGGTTCATTCTGCTGTGGTGACCCTTGATGAATAAAGAGACTACGCTGAAAGAAAAAGAATGAATGAAGATCTGTGAACTCTTGACTTTATTGTTTCTTGCTTTCGTCATTTGCGTTTTTTGTTGTCCTGCACTGATTCACTCAACCTTCTCTGAATGATCTCTCTCACCAATGGGTTTCACCGCATGCTCAATCGGCTGAAAAGCTGCCGACGGGGGTCCAACTATTGCCAATGACGCAGAACACATCATAAAATCTAGGCCGGCAGACACTCAACTACTGATATTGGCTGACCGCCGTGCTGGTGCCACAGCCTTAATGAAAGAAAATGAATTTGAATAATATGCATAATCAAATGATTTACTGCACAGTCCTAATGCTGTAAATTACAGAGAAACTGACACTGGTGAGTAATAAAAACGAGGCTATTTTTAACAATTAATATGTGTTTTCGTCTCCTATTTACATTGCTCTCACCGTGCCCCTGTTAGCATAGCAACTTGACAGATCCCTAACAACCTCACTTTTAGATTTTAATTGTCTTCTGTTCAGTGAGTTTTTCATTTTTTTTTTTTGCTAAAGCTAAAAAGATGCAACTGAAGTATGCTGTCATGTTTGTGATTTTCACACCAAAAACATTTCCAGAGATAATTCATTAAAAATGGCTGTACTGGTCAACCTGTGAACAATAGGTAAATTTAACCAGAATTTTACCCTTAATCTTTCTGGTGTTTAATGACCTCAGAAAGGCATACCAGCTTAACATTTCATTCAAAGGTCAGTGGCTTTATTATAAGACTCAGGAAAACTTTCTCTGTTCATCTCCTTCTTCCACTCACAGTTAAGCACACAAATATTTTAAAACACTTTCCGTGAGAGAGAACTGTTCTTTTCAAGCAAATTGTAAAAACATTTAGCACAATGTGTGACTCATATGTAAATTTTTAAGTTATCTTCATGGTTCTTTATTTTCCCGCCTTTTTGCTTTTCAAATTTGTAACTGACAAAGCAGCTGTAGCTCGTTACTGGTTTTTAAAAGCTCAAGCATCAACTACACAGACAGTCCAACGCAATCTCACGGCAATTCGTAACTTTTTGATTTAGTGGCTAATTCATATGAATTTGTACAATCTAATTCGTACAAATTAGTACGATTTGCTCATCACCCAATGACGGTTGGGGTTAGGGGTGGGGTTAGGTGCCACACCTCCTTTTTAAAATCGTACATTTTCGTACGACTGAACGAATTTGTACAAAATAGCCACTAAACTGACAAAACGTAAAATACTTATGTTCCTCGTGAGATCAGGCTGGACTGTCTAGACTCTCTAAACAGGTAAATTCATTCTTACTTAAATTGATATTATGATTTATTTCCTCCAGTTTTAGTAAGTAATAGACTGTCTATTTTTGATACATTTGACATTCATAAACACAGCGAAACTCCAAACTAATTTGTGCATTTCAGATGCTGTGAAATTGATACCATCTGCAGAGAGAAAACGCAACTCAATTTCATCTGAAATACACTCAGAACAATAAGCATAAAGGCATCGTAGAGGACTGTGAATGCATTACACAGAAACTTGGTCTTCATTGCATGTATATCCTGTTTCTGTTTTGTATCTTTTCATGTTTATTGTCAATTTTAATTTATTAACGTGCTCAGCTTTTAACTCTTCTATGAGTGCTGTAATTTTTACTACAAGTTCACATCAACAACAAAAAATACCTAACTGGTATATACTGTTGGGTATAATTAATAATAATAATAATAATAATAATAATAATAATAATAATAATAATA
>CAIGQZ010032580.1:9362670-9376290 GCA_903798205.1 Danio tinwini
TAATAATAATAATAATAATAATAATAATAATAATAATAATAATAATAATAATAATAATAATAATAATAATAATAGTATTATTATTATTATTAATACTATTATTATTATTATTATTATTATTAATATTATTTTCTAATATTAATTAATTAATGATTTATTAATTATTTTGCAGTCCTACACAGCATTTTCAAAGCATAGTTCTTAATGGAACCTTTTGAAAAGGTTCTACTAAGCACCAAAAAGGATTCTACTATTGTTACAACCCAAAGACCCCTAATTTGGTTCTGTTTAGCTCAGAATTCCTAGCAACAGCATTAAAAGGAAATACTGTATTATGGGACAAACAAGTGAAGACTGGCATCAATAGTCACCTGCAGTCTTAGCTTCCCCCAAGTAGCTTCCACCACACCAGACCCTTCTTAGCTCCAGTAGGAAACCAAGCAAGACCTTCGGGGTGACAGCTTCAGGCATTAGCGAGGATGCAAAACAGGTGTGGGCCTGCTGGCCACTCTTGTTCGTGCTTGGGGTGCTGGTGGAGAGATTTATGCCACTGGGTCTGGACCTTTTCATTTGTCTAATTCCCCGTTTGGAAGTCAGACCGACGGTTGGCAGAGCTCATCCTGTCCGGCCTGCCTGCGTGTCCTTGATCTCAAAGACGACTGAAGCTTTGTGTGCGCCATTGCCCCATTTTGACTGTCGTCCAAGAGCACCGTCACCGCTCCTGATATTTATTAGTCTCTCAACAGCCAAAACCCACTATGAGGCTATTTTCATTGCCAGGCTAACTTTAGAAAGGAGACCTAATAGGTCCGCTCACATTATCTCACATCTGATCAAATGAGTGTATAATAGGCCTTTTAGCTGGTGGGTAAGATGAACTGACTTGGACTGGACCAATCATAATTTAGAGAATGGGCTACTAAGCTTTCTTTATGCTGGATGTGAACCGAAAGTAGTGATACTCTCCGGGCAGCTGCTCTGGTCCAGTGCCATGCAAACACTCCATTGTGGCCAAATCTGGCTTGATCGTGCTGCCACCAGTTGAGCTTTTTTAATATATCCCACTTGGATACGGTTTTACAAGCCACAATATAGGCCAAGATAAGAATCCATGTTGCTACCCGCTAATCATAAAATCCAAGGGAAGCTTCGCTTGACCCCGGCATGACTAATAACTTTTACAAGGAGAGCTGAAATTGCATGTGACTGTGGCTTAACTGAAATTATTAATTTTATCTCACATTTCCCTTTTAATAAAATCTCAGGACTGCGGCAGCCAGTTTCTACATAGCTTATTATTAAACGACTGCATTTAAGTGAATTCCAAAGCACAAGCAAGAGTTTGCTGCGAACAGAAGGTCTAAAGTGCATTATTTCACTTCACTCCAGCTGGGCGGCTTTCCGCTGTGGCGGCTTCTCCATTTCTCAAAGGCTTCTGCGTTTAAACAGTCCTATTAAACAATTGCAGTCATTCGCTTTTGATGCACATCTCCAGAGTATTTACAAAAACCAAGGCGAAAACGGGTTGCAAACAGATTTTGATCAACTTATGAGGGTTTTGTCTCGCAGTTGCAAGCAATTAGCACCTCTCCCCCGCAGAGGGCTTGATATAACAGGGCTAAATAGTGAGTAAACAGACAACCCCCTCATTTTACATGCTACAAATGACGGCTCCACATCTCAGCGTCTCTGGGGACTGACAAAAGTGTGTTCGCCAAGCCTTCCTTAACTGCCTTTTTTTAAATCCAAAATGATAATTTAATTGATGGACAGCTTCAAATGGAAGAACGCTGCCTTGCAGCTGAAAGGAAATATTGGATGCTCTCCTGACAGCTCTGTGATGCCATTAAAGCTAGGAATGATCAGACACATCCACTGGGCCCCTTGAGCTGCATATCTGAGCTAGCGTGTTTGCCTCTAACGCACTAGCTAATTACATTTGATGAAGATGTTGATTGCGAGCAGATTTGTGCCTAATGTCTGTCATTGTGTTGTTGCAATATTGCCATTCATTGCAGTCATCGTGTATGCAGCACGTGATTTACACTTGAGTGCATAGATTAAAAATGTTGATTTGTGTAATAATGCTCTAAACAAACTTAAAGAGTCTAATTAAAGAGTCTTTAAAGAGGTTCTGTTTGACTTCCTTTAGTGTGTGATGTTGCAGTTAAAGTATTATTTAACCCCCCTCAAAAAAATTATGTTACTATTTCTTCACCTTCATGCCTATCCAATTCATTGTAAGAACACAAATTAAGGTATTTTAGATGAAATCCGACAGCTCTCTCATCCTCCATAGACAGCAATAGTCATGAAAAGTCCAGATAAGGAACTGAAACTTTTCATGTGTCTTCAGTGGTTCAACTGTAGTTCCAAGAACTGTAAACCTGTTTCCTTCAGATGAATCAGGTCATGATGCACATTTATTATGAGAATTATTCTTGCATGTTGTGCTGTTGACTCTAACCGTGCATTCACATGGGGCTTCGGCGTCAACGCTTGACCGAGGGCATGTCTGAAGTTGGAGCTGACACGATTGTCATAGCAGCGTCAGCCAATGAATTTAGGCCCAATCCCAATTCTACCAATTAGCCCTTCCCCTTAACCCGACCCCTCGTTCATGTGAAGGGGTAGTGGTGTGCCAATTCTCTTTAGCTTGAAGGCATAGGGCTAAGGGGAAGGAGTGAATAGCCCTTCGAATGAAGATTTTTTAGGACCACACTCGAAACCAAGGGGTAAGAAAATTTCTTGAATGCTCCAGCTACAGCGGCAGTTTCGCTGCACCCGGAAGTAAGGAAAGCCAAATATTAGTATTTTTTTGTCAGTATTACGAATTTTTACAACAAACAAGCACATGTTTTAATATATTCATAACCACACTCATGTTTTACTGTCATGCTTTTATAAAAAAAAATGCTAAAATAAAAAACGATAAATTTCGTGATCTATAATCCCTAATAATAACTCCTGTAAAGCCTACAACATTCTGACACTCAATGACACTCCAATACACTGTCAGAAAAGTCTAGTGGCTGGGAATGAGCGTTTTACAGTGTCTGCTATAATGTTCATGTTGTTTTTGATGTGTTTACATAGATGAATATGGCCACGGTGTAAACGAACAGTACAGTTATGAGCTTATCGCCACATTAGATCATTATGATAACATATCATATGTCTTCAGTGATTTCCTGAAGATAAATACCAAAAAATAACACAACTGGAATAACTACTGCAGTAGCGATCATCTGGCATGTGCAGGTATTGGAGTGGTGTCCCAATTCTTAGTGGTAAATTTTGAAGCCCTTTCCTTTCACACTCATTTTTAAGGGCCATGGGAAGGGGAAGTAGAAGGGATAGGGGTGCAAAAATAGAATTGGGATTGGGCCTTAGTCTACAATCGGCTACTGTCTGAGCTGGGGTATTTGCATAAAGCAATCTGATTGGCTGACGCTTCAGTGTACCCATTCACAGTGAATAGGAAGCATTGACGCTGACGCCCTGTGTGAATGGGGTATAATGGTAATAAGTTGCATTGCCATTAAAAACATGCACCCACCCTGTCAACCTAATGAGGAGAAAACACTGTCGAATCTAATTGTCTTTACAGTCCTTTTGAACCATAAATGTGTTAACCCTTTAATGCTTGACCATGCTTTGACTGTTTTAAATAATGACTGTTACAGTCATTTAAAGAATGACTGTTTTAAATAATGGTTTACACACACAGCATTGTTGATTTTGTAAAAAAAAAAAAAAAAAAATCAAACAAACAATCCTGTTGAACTACTATACTTCACTTTGGTTTTATTGTAAAAAAAGAAAAGAAAAAAAAGAAAACATGTTAAATGAAAATATCAAATATTTTATGTCATACTTATAAAAATAATTGTGTGCAAAAAAAAAATTTTTACTTTTTATTTTGTTTTTAAATAAATTGGTTTTCGGGGTGCACGGTGGCAGGCCAGATGACCATGGGAATGTCTGGGAATTTTTTTTGTTGTTGTTGTTGGTGGGCCAGTAAAAGGGTTTGGAGTTTCATATGATAACAGTTGAACCACTGAAGTCACATGGAATGCCTTGACAATGTTTTTAGCTCTTTTTTTCTGGAAACAAAAGCATTGTCTCACGCCTGTTGCTGTCTAAGTAGAGTGAGAGAGCTCTTGGATTTAATCTAAAATATCTTAATTTGTGTTAATCTTAAAATGAATGAAGGCCTCAAGGAATTGGAACAACATGATTATGAGTAATTATTAGCATAATTGTCATCTTTTGAGTCATCTAATCCTTTAAAAATGAAACAAAAATATCTAAGAAGCACAAATGCACTCCAAATGGAGTTCTTCTCTGTACTATATTAGGAATAACTGCTCCCAAACTCTTAACTTATCGTCATGGTTCTTTATTTTCCTGCCTTTTTGCTTTTCAAATTTGTAACTGACAAAGCACATGCAGCTCATTACTGGTTTTCAGGAGTTCAGGCATCAACTACACCAGGGGTTCCCAAACTTATCAATTCACAACCCCCAAAATAACAATGCCAGTGACTCGCGACACCCAACATTCTCTGAGCTGGTTATAAATGTATAAACCTTGCACATAACAGTGCACACATACCAACATGACCAAGTCTATTTGTCGTTAATTTTGGAGAAAACCACTTGGAGACCATCCTCCATGTTTAGTTGTGGCCTGAATTTATTTTTAATATACACGAGTGCTGTAAAGATGTCAGAGAGTTTAACATGGTGCCATAAAATTAATCTGCTGCATCTGACGCTATTGCAATATTTTAATAGAATGTAATCACCCCAGGGGTAGCAAAAAAAAAAAATAATCGAAAGGCTGATGATGATCCTTTTTTATGTAACTATTAATAATTTTTCTTCTGTAGGTTAATTCTACTAGTTAAATAAAATGAACTTGATTGTTGGAAATTACCAAGCAACCCCTGCTTACTGTCCAATGACCCCCATTTTGGAAACCACTGAACTACACAGACTGTCTGTACTCTCCTAACAGGTAAATTCATTCTTTCTTAAATTGTTATTATGTTTTATTTCTTCCGGTTTTAGTAAGTAACACACTGTCTATTTTTGATACTTTTGACATTCATAATCAATGGTTTATACCTAAACAAATAGGTGAAGGAGACACATTGAAACTTCAACCTAATTTGTGTATTTCAGATGCTGTGAAATTAATACCATCTGCAGAGAGAAAACACAACTCAATTTTACCAGAAATATGCTCAGAACAATCGTAGAGGACTGTAAATGCATTTCACAGAAACTTGGGTTTTTATTGCGTGTAGATCCTGTTTCTTTTCTTTTTTATTTCATGTATCTGCCTGAAAAAAACCTAACGGGAACATGCTGTTAGTTATGATTATTAATAATAATAATAATAATAATAATAATAATAATAATAATAATAATAATAATAATAATCTAATCAAATATGACATTATTAATGTCTTTTTTAATATAATCTTAATTAATTTTAATCTTAATTAATATAATCTTAATTATTTTGCAGTCCTACGCAGCACTTTCAAAGCATGGTTCTTTATGGAACCTTATGAAAAGGTTCTACTATAGCCCCAAAAAGGGTTCTACTATTGTTACAACCCATGGAATAACTGCTCCCGAACTCTTACAAATTCCTTCATTGTAATCAGGAGATTTGTTATGAGAATGATAACATGAAAGTATTTGTATTTTAAATAATTCTCACATAACAGTGTGAGGAACAACTGGAAATGCATTCAGTGTTGATCAGCATTATCAGTATCAATTATTTACATTGACAGACATCACCAATGTTCTGTAAACCACCTTGTGCAACAAAAAACATGTTGCTGGAGTAACTGAGCTGTAAGGTCTGCCCACTTCTAAAAAGGTTGGTGAGAAGCAGCAGTTCATTTGCATTTAAAGAGACACACAAAACAGTACGTTTTTGCTTTAACCCAAAAAAAAAGAAGCATTTGTTGCATGAAATAAAATAAAATGATCTAAAGTGAACTTCACAGACACCTTCTGAGACTTATATCACGTCTTGTACAAAGCGGCATAATAAGAGGCAGGCTTCAATCTGTGTGTTAGCACCCAGCTTTAGCTCTCGCTTTGAACTGCTCTAATGATAGCAGTCTATAGATGTCCAATCCCAACTGTGAGCAGCCACTCAAAACTAATTAAGAAGATGAGACCCCAATAACAGTACATCTGTTGATGCAGACTGAAAAGGTTTGCCACGCAGTGCCTATAAATAATACAATGCACTTTGGACTGTGGGAGGAGGGGGTGGGGGCAAAAATGCCATTTACATCAAGTGTAGCAATAAAGGTGCGCTACAGATTTGAGTTAATGATAACTGAGTGAATCATCGCAGACAGCCGAGAACAAAATGGCCTTTTAATTTGTTAAACTGTTATTGTTGCTAATCTGCATCCTGCTTTATATTCTACATTTTTCTAGAGCCTAATTAAAGCCGGTTTCATCCAGTTTTATGGCCTAAGTAGAATTGGATTCACCGTTTGTCCTTATTTACGGACACAACACATGCACGAGGGCATACACAGAGATCCACAGATGCACAAGTGGTCTAAATGTGCAAGCGATGCAATCCAATCTTAAAAGGGGGAATTGCCAAGGTCGAGTAGGCGTCCATCTGTATCACTGGTTGTCAGAGCCCCAGGGCATTATGGGCACTTAACAAACACACGTCGTAAGCGAACAAGAGCATGTGTCTAATTAAAGCATGCTGCATATTTTATGGTTTGCATGATGCGTGTTAGTATGAAGGTTTTATTTTTGGTGAATCCATGCATGTGGATATTCTTTTGCATCCCATGCGGAGTATTCCTAGCAGGATAGAGAAATCTGAAGATTTCATCCATTTTTTATGTCTACATTGCTACATCAGGGAGAAGGGTGGTGCCATTTTTTTGCTCTTTCCCATTTAATATTTAATGCAAACACTTACAACAAATTGTCCCCTAGGGCCAATTATGAGAAGTTTGTGGTGAAGAAGCGGAAATATACGTTCCTGCGCATGCCTACGGGACTCTCATATCTTTTGCTGATGCTTTCTCATTTACATATCCTAATGTATGTCTGGAATAGCAGCACTGGCAAATTTGCAAACTGCGCACACATCTTGTGCCGTATCATTTCCTTTCCACTAATATTAAAATCAGTCGCAGACTGCTTAACATAATGTTTTACAGAGCACACAGGTTACGTCTAATCAAATGCATCATCATCATCATCTCCAGTTTCTAATTATCCATCTCATGCTCTTGTTTTTTTCACCAATTAAATTTGCACTCATAATAAGATTAACATTAAAATAAAAGGTTATACATTGAGGAAATAATAAAAAAAATTACAGTACATATCATCACCTTAGAATTACAGTTTTTTCTGAATGCTTAAGCACATTTTTTGTAACTATTGGCTATTTTTGCAAAACTCTGCACACTAATAAGAAAACCCCTCACCAAATCTGCAAAACATTTTAGTTCGCTTGCAAAAGCGAATAAACCTTGCTTAAACCTTCGTAAAAATAGTATTTTTGTATCAAACATTTAACACAAGCCATCACATTACAGTTTTTCTCCATTGCTTTGATGCAGCCGTCAACTGAAACTCCACATTTTTAAAACAGTTAACACACAGGCCTAAACAGCGGGGCTCATGATCAAAATGACTTATTTTCAATCAATCAATCAAGCCTTTATTTGTCACATATACCTCCATGTATTCACATACACTGACATAAAGTGAAATTGGACCCCCCCCCCCCCCCATTTTCCCATTTCAGGGAAAGACAGGTCAACGAGAGGTAACATTTAGAAAAAGGAAGTAAGATACAATTCAGGAAAGAGAGGCTTGCAAAATGCACATACCGTGTCAAAACATTTAAAATATGCAACAAAAGCTAATTTTACCTTCAAACAACACAACTTGCAAACAAGTATGTGAGCTCTTTTAATCAATCACTGCACAACGGACAACAAAATACAAAATACAAAACTCAGTGTGACAATTGCTAGCCATTGTAGCCTATTGCCAATGCCATTTCGTCACCCTAGAATTATAAGGTTCTGTCTGACATTTTTGTCAAAATTGAGTTATTGACATTTTTATTAAATGACAACTTGTTTACATTATGGGATGTTTTTTTATAAGTTTTTTGCATTTTAAGACTTTTTACAGTAAAAAAACAAATGTCACACATGTACTCTTTGTAAACTTTGAAGCTCAATATCTCAAAATCTTTCAGAACGCAGAGAAAACCCTATAATTCCAAGGTGACAATTTGTTGTCTTTCTATTTGGGCTGTCAAATTGGCCTTTTTGCAAAGAATTGGATCCAGAATAAGAAATGTTTTGATTACAGTAAATTTATATTGAATTCATGACATTTTTTTCAAACTGTGGCTGAAAAATGAAATATTGTTAAAAAAAAACTAAACCCACAAAAGTAATAAAATACTGTAAATATTAGAGAAAACACGTGTAAATCAAAATACAGTCAAATCTATTGTGAGTATAAGACATAAGTATAAGTATAAGCCACTATTGACCTCCTCCATCCATGCTGGCACAGAACAACACAGACCTTCCAATGTTTTTATAAGGTTTGCGGACTGATTGCTAATTGAAGATTTGTGTGAAGGTGTGTTTAACCACTGGTTCAGTGATTTCATACTGATGCTGGTAGTTTCTAATGGTTAGGAATAAATGGTTTCTGTTTGGTTACCATAACTAAAACAATGGATTTTGGACTGCTTGAATGACATCCGTTTTTACTGTTTTGAAAAATGTTGGGGAAAATGTGTCGATCCAATGAGAATGAGTTTACACATTTGCAAGACATGTCTTCTGCTCTGATGGGATAGTGATGATGAAGATCAAGTAAATCCTAGTTTCACTGAGCGTGTCTTAGCCAATAAGAAAAACTGTAATAAGCACACAATGTGCCAACTACACACTGATGGAATTAATAAAAACTACATCTGGCTTTTGCTTTGAAAACAGCTCCTCAACTGATTGTCTTTAAAAAGGAGTTTGCCACCTATGTAGAAGCTTTAAAAATAATGAAGAGTGAGAAGGTTAAACAATTGTATGATTTGTTTTAAGAATATGGTTTTATTTTATAGTTATTTATTTTTTGTTGTTGTTGTTTGTTTGGTTTATTTGTATATTTGTTTGTTTAGTTTTTTTGTGTGTGTAATTTTATGGCTTTATATGTGTATATGTATATCTGACATGTCTCAGTCAGTGTGTGCAAGATTATGTTTGGATTAAGTTTGGCCTAAATTATTGTTTTTTAAAAGCAAAAAATAAAAAAATACAGTTTTGCCTGATCGTTTACACACATTTTCTGAAAGCATGTCTCAAATTGTCAGAACTCCACACACAAATCACAAAACACGCACATATTGTGCAAAACCCTTCAATTCTCCTGCAAAATTCAAACTTTACATTCAAAGCAATATAATTTCTTCACAAAATGATGTTTTGTTTTCAAATGACACACACAAACCATCACATGAATAGACATTTATAAGAACCAGTTGATCACTGACATGCTTACAGTTTTTCCCAATTGATTAAACACAATTACTTGTTCTTCAGACACAATGACTACAGCATGTAACTGATGCACCAACCCCTTAAACCAATTCTGCTAAACTGCAAGCACAATTCCTGCTCAAATTGCAGATTTAAAACACACTTTTTTCCACAACAATACACACAATTCTCAGCATTTGGCACAATTTTCATGCAGAAAGTCTCTTGTTTTCATAAGGAACACACTGTCATTAAAATTGTAAGGTCAGTTTTCCTACTTTGCATACTAACTCATCACATAGGTAAACACCCGTCACACATAATTGCAATTTAGAAATCAGAGCTCATCTCATATTCTCCATTTCTCAATCCTATTGAGGATTTTTTTTCTGCCTATGGATGGAAAGTGTATGACCCAAATCCACACTTTTTTTTGTTTTTTTTTTACTGCAACTATTCTGTAAATACTTCTGTTGATGGTATATGTAGACCATGTTATGTGCAACTTTGTGTTGGTTGGGATGAACACTGTGTACACTGTTTTTGTGGGAAAAATACAGAAAGATATATTTGGTGCCGTGTATTTGTGTGTTTTGTATAAAATAATATTCTGAAAAATGTTACAATGCACTTATGTAGGCCTATGTACTGTCTGTATATGTGTAACACTGACCAAAAAAGGCTTACAGTAAGTCATTATGATGAATGGAGAAGTGGTCAGTGTTTTACATTAAGCACATCAGTGATCAACTGGTTCTTATAAATGTCTATTCATGTGATAGTTTGTGTGTGTCATTTGAAAACAAAACACAATTTTGTGAAGAAATCACATTGTTTTGAATGTAAAGTTTGATTTTGCAGGAGAATTGAAGGGTTTTGCCCAATGTGTGTGTGTGTGTGTGTGTGTGTGTGTTTTGTGATTTGTGTGTAGAGTTCTGACAATATGAGACATGCTTTCAGAAAATGTGTGTAAACAATTGGGAAAAACTGTAATATAAAACACTATGACCACTTCTTCTCCATTTATCATAATGACTTACTGTAAGCCTTTTTTGTTCAGTGTTACACTTACTACAGACAGTACACAGGCTTACATAAGTGCATTTTAAAATATTTCAGAATATTATTTTTATACAAAACACACAAATACACGCTACCAAATATATTTAACTGTATTTTTCCCACAAAAACAGTCCACACAGATTTTCTGCATGAAAAGTGTGCCGAATGCAGAGAATTGTGTGCAGTGTTTTGAAAAAAAAAGTATGTTTTAAATCTGCAATTTGAGTGTAAAGCAGGAATTGTGCTTGTAGTTTAGCAGAATTGGTTCAGGGGGTTGGTGCATCAGTTACATGTTGTAGTCATTGTGTCTGAAGTACAAGTAATTGTGTGTAAACAATTGGGAAAAATAAATAAAAAACATCTGACTTTTGCCTTCTCTGAGCACAAGCTAGGCTATGTCAGTTTGAGGTCATACCTTTGTCATAGTTCTGTAAACATACAGGGATGCAAACTTCAAGTACTGGTGTTTATTTACACACATCAAAACAAGCACAAGAGTTTTTCCAAATCAAAGCACAAAATAGTAATTTCACTGAGAAAAAAAAAACTACATCTACATCACATGTAATGTCCTCTAGTCCAAGGCGGAAAAGTATTAAGGGGAAAGTATCTGATTGCAAAGTGAACTAATTATCTAAAACAGTTTTCACATGTGACAGTGTGCCAGACAGTTGGAAGATAGTGTAAATAATAGCCATACACGTGTATAGCTTTGCCAGGACTGTGTCGATCATTTGTAAATTCAGTGTAAAGCAGTGAGTTGTGTTAACAGTTCTGCAAAAAGAGTGCTGTGCAGCTACAATTGTAGCTACAATTTTGCAAAGTGTGCGTTACAAAATTGCAAACTTTGTGCAAAGCAGTGTTTGTGCTTTTAATTTTGCAAACTCAGTGAGTAGTTTTGCTATAAGAATGAATCATTTTATAAATTGTGCTATAAGAATCTCGGTTAGGGTTTAAGCATTCAGAAAAAAACCTGTAAAAGGTTTTTTCAGATTTTTTTTGTCAAAATTGAGTAATCCACACATTTTATTAAATGACAACTTATTTAGATGATGTGATGTTTTTTATAAGTTGTGATGTTTTTTTATAATTTGTTTACATTTTATTGAATATTTTCATTTAGAAAAACTAAAATATTTTATTTACAGTCAAACGCTAGCTTGCCTCTATACGTTTATTTTTTCTGTGAGCCAATCAGCATTTGCACACATGAGAACCAATCAAAATCAACTTTTTTCTCATTCAGCCAATTAAATTTGCACTTAGAATAAAATTAACATTAAAATAGAAAGTTATTATACATTGAGATAGTTAAAAATTACAGTACATATCATCACCTTAGAATTATAAAGTACTATCTGATGTTTTTGTCAAAATGTAGTTATTCACACATTCTTATTAAATGACAACCTTTTTACATTATGTGATGTTTTTTTTATAATTTGTTTACATTTTAAGACTTTATATTTAAAAAACAAAAAAGGTTTTATCTACAAACTCGAACTCTAGCTTGCCTCTATAAGGTTCTTTCTATGAGCCAATCAACACTTCGAATGCATGCACGAGAACCAATCAGAATCTGCTTTTTTCTCATTCCGCCAGACTGCTCTATGGACAGCAGGAAAGATGAGAAAGAAACACAAAATCAGAGTCGACCAAATAAAGCTGCACCACACAAAATTGAAAAGACACTGAAAAGATGCGTGTAAATGTGATGATTTAGAAGCATTTTTTGACACTGAGATGAAATGTTAAATTTTACATTGTGGAAAAAACAACTGTTATAAAAAAATGTCATATTAAATGTGAAATATTATTATTTATAAAGTCAGTGAAACAGTTCTCAGTGTCATTTGTTTTCTTTTAAAGTCTTTAAATTTGATATTGCCTTCAAGGGCAAATCATTTATTTAATTCATGGGCCATACAATTCTATAATTTATATAAAGCATAAAATGTAATAAATATTACCATATTAATTAATCTGCACTGGACAAAATATTTAGCACAGCCTTGTATGCTTATTTAGAAAAAAATATTCATCCTAAAAAATTTAATAAATGTTATAAAAAGCAAACATGTAACTTTCTCAAACATCAACATATTGTTACAACACCATTTTATTTTTTTTTAATTATTAAGCAGACTGATTTTATTTCTTGAAAATGAATGCTTCAATTAATAATCTGCCATATAGAACCTAATAATTCCAAGCGGAAAACTAGAAGGTTCTATCTGCATTTGCTCTGCTTGTTTTACCCTGATTTGCAAATTTAAGATATTTTTTTTCAAGAGAATACATTAAGGTTCTGTCATGTTAATGTATGAAAGAGAACTCTTACAGGCATACTGTTTGCTATATGGAATGCAACAACTTTAAAGCTCAATATCTCAAAATCATTTAGAACGCAGATAGAACCTTATAATTCCAAGGCGACAATATATAGACACTAACACAGATTGAAATTATATTTCATTATGTCAAAGTTTTCAAATGTATGGAAGACCACTTAGTGTGTTGTTTCAAAATTTGACATTTTTTAGCAATTATGCCTTAGACAATGGTACAAAGAGTACCGATATTCCTACTCCAAGAACTGAGCATGTTATTTTAACAGACTTTTCAACCGATCAACAGTTAGCTGTATCAACATTTTTTAAGTGGTGCAAAAGCATTATGTGGTAATAAAAAAAACTTTTCAGAATAACTATTACCTAACTCAAATCTGCCTATTCCATCATTTCAAACTCAATTTCAAACTCAATTTCATTCAGGAAACATGCAACCCTAATACAAAAATGACAAATAACAAAAAAATAAATAAATAAATAAAAATAAGCAACCAACATTACAGACAGCATGTTTAAGAGTGATTGTGTTGTGTGTGTGTCAGTTTGACAAGTGTGGCACAAAATGGATGATTATTTATATATTTATATAAATATAAATAAATAAATATATATAAAAATATATATATA
>CAIGQZ010032580.1:9391290-9426228 GCA_903798205.1 Danio tinwini
TGTTGTTATGATAGATGTTATGATCACCAGCAGTGTTGCTCTTGCAGGCTGCTGGGGAACACTCACATCTAACTGCACTACAAATCCCATCATGTACTTCACTCACACACCTGACCCAGACACCTCTCAAACACACACACACATTGCTGAATCTTGTTTTCTGTAAGCATTCAAATATTTTTTTCTCGTCTAGCCTTCCCATGTTTTGTTTATTGTTTATTCTGTTCGCCGCCTGCACCAATCTCTTGCCTGCTCATTAAATTGTCTATATGCTCCAGTTTGTAACTGTTTTGACTGTTGCATGCCTGACTACTCTTTTAAATAAACTGCACATAGATCGCCTCTGTTGTTCTTGAACCTGTTATTACAATATACAAATATACATATACATTATACATGTGTTTCCATGGAAAGCTTAATTATTCTGCTTTTACAGTGCATAGTGGGGGAAATAAGTATTCAACAAGTCACTATTTTTCTCAGAAAACATATTTCTAAAGGTGCTGTTGACTTGATATGATATTATTGCATAAATAGATTAGATAAAAATTATCAAAAATGATAAAGTGCAATTATTTTAGGTCTATGTATGGCCTATTTTTATGCTTATTAATGTTTTGAAATATGTAAAATGTTTTATACTTTCAGCCTTCGTTTTACTCTTAATAGAAATAAAAATAAATGAAATAAAATAAAAATTCTACAAAATAAATAAAAGATGGCGTCACGGTGGTGCAGTGAGTAGCACGATTGCCTCACACAGCAAACAGGATGCTGGTTCAAGCCCCGGCTGGGTTAGTTGGCATTTCTGTGTGGAGTTTGCATGTTCTCCCCGTGTTCGCGTGGGTTTCCTCCGGGTGCTCCGGTTTCCCCCACAAGTCCAAAGACATGCGGTATAGGTGAATTGGGTAAGCTAAATTGGCTGTAGTGTATGTGTGTGAATGTAAGAATGTATGGGTGTTTCCCAGTGATGGGTTGCAGCTGTAAAGGTATCCGCTGCGTAAAAACATATGCTGGATAAGTTGACGGTTCATTCCGCTGTGGTGACCCTGATTAATAAAGGGACTAAGCCGAAAATAAAATGAAATGAAAATAAAATATTATTTTATAAATATTATTAAAGTAAAACTTAAAAGATATAAATATAGTAAACATTGTATTATAAAAAATTGAGCGGAAAAAAATCTATATACTTAATAGCATAGTTCACTCAAAAATTTGAATAATGTCGTCATATACTTTCCTTCATGTGGTTATAAATCACAGTTTCTTTCTTCTGTTGAACACGAAAAGAAGATATTTGGAAGAATGCTCATTGCTGGGGCTCATTGCCATCCATAGTAGATGAAAAAATACAATGGAAGTCAATGGGTCTCATCAACCAGCTTTCTTCCAGACAGTATGTGTTCAGTGGTGTGTTCAACAGAAGAAGAATCTGATGAATAAATCACGGCTGCCATTTTTAGTTGAACTATCACTCTACATTTTTCCACAATTAAAACTGATGAAAAATGTTAAAGCAAATACACTCTCAGAAATAAAGGTACAGGAGCTGTCGCTGGGGCAGCACTTTTTCAAAAGATACATATTTGTACCTGAAGGGTCCATAACGATACCTCAAAGGTACTTTTTAGGTACTAATATGTACCTTTTAGGTACAACTGTGCACTCTTTGGGTACAAATGTGTATCTTTTGAAAAGGTACTGCCCCAGTGACAGCTCCTGTACCTTTATTTCTGAAAGTGTACAAAAGACATACAGAAATTCCATTTTTTTTTATACACCAGCTTTCCAGCATCAGAAAACAGAACGCAATAAAATCATACCCTGATGTGTAAAATAATCAAACAGCTCTGAGTGGCTCACAGCATCAGTCCAGCCCAGCTCATGGTCATCTCCCTCTCATGCTGATAATGAGATGGCTGGCCATTCCTCAGTCCCATCTACAAGCCACAGCGGCAGCTGATGGAGCCAGTTATTTTGGCCCAGATCTGGTCGCAGCACTCAGCCACTGCCCTCCTGCGGGCCGGGAGGAATGAGGAGAGGTTTGCTGCCATAGCAATGTCCATTATGGTCCCAGTAGGAGAAGGTGTGAGAGACAGCCTGAATCAAACATCGCGTTTCACACCCTCCCCTGGGCGGTTGCACATTTAGTACCTGCTCGTAACCAAGGCAACTGGGGCAAGGGCGAACAAAGTTCATGGAGATGCGTTGTTTGTGGATGTTTTTGGACGTAAACAGCTCATATCTGCACTTAGATAAGGCTCGTTGTTGGGTTCACTGCTGCTCGCTGATTGATTGTTTGAAGAGACTTTCACACACCGGACTCTGGATTCTTTTAATCAGGTTCATCAGTAAAATCACTGCTCTTCAATCTAGACACAAGAGTTCTGATCACTAGGCTTTTATGTTTGATTTCTGGGCAGTAGCAAAATCCCTTTCAAGGAAAGTCTTTTCACTAGGCGGCCATATTTGCAAAGCCTCAGGCAGTTCATACAAGACCAAAGTCTTTTCTAAAGGAACGGTGGAATCATGTTGAAAACTGTCAATTAAATGACATATTTCAAATCAGCAACAAAATCTGAAGTGACCTGTCTTATTACTTGTATTTCTTAAGGTCTAAATATATTTAATACACATCATTTGCAGTCTGCTCCAGCTACTGAACATGTGAAAATGTTGGCATAACACTTATCTCCTTTATGGCTGTTTCAATGGTTACCGTGGTTTCAATGGTTACCAATGGACATGGTTATAAACACAGAGATATGATGTCTGAGCAAAGATGACAAAAAAGGCAAAAACGGTGGGACTTCCTTCATTGTTAGAGGCATATCATAGACCAGGGATTCCCAACATTTTCACACCATAACAAATCATATCAAAGTGTTATTAAGTGTTGGGTGTAACTAGTTAAAAAAAAGAAAAGGTAAAGAAAGGAATTAAGGTAAAGGTAAAGAAAGGAATTAAGGAGGCTTAATTATATATAATATTCTAGTCTAAAATACTGTCCATAAATTCAACCGTTCTGTATAAATCAATTCAGAGAAGCAGAGTAATTTTTGTTATGCAAATTTATATTGCAGAATGATTCCAGAAGGATACATTTATCAAGACAAATGCAAGAAAAAAATATTGAGAAATTGGTTCATGACAATGTACACTCGTTGGCCACTTTACACCTTACAAGTACCAGGTTGGATCCCCTTTTGCCTTTAGAACTGCCCTAATCCTTCGTGGCATAGATTCAACAAGGTACTGGAAATATTCCTCAGAGATTTTAATCCATATTGACATTATAGCATTACGCAGTTGCTGCAGATTTGTCAACTGCACGTCCATGATAAGAATCCCCTTTTCCACCACATCCAAAAGATGCTCTATTGGATTGAGATGTGGTGAATGTGGAGGCCATTTGAGTACAGTGAACTCAGTGTCATGTTCAAGAAACCAGTCTGTGATAATTCATGCTTTATGTCATGGCACGTTATCCTGCTGGAAGTAGCCATCAGAAGATGGGTACACTGTGGTCATAAAGGGATGGACATGGTCAGCAACAATACTCAGGTAGGCTGTGTCAACACACAATGCTCAATTGGTAGTAATGGGCCCAAAGTGCACCAAGAAAACATCCCCCACACAATTAAACCACCAGCCTGAACCATTGATACAAGGCAGGATGGATCCATGCTTTTATGTTGTTGATGCCCATCTGAATGTCACAGCAGAAACCGAGACTCATCAGACCAGGCAACATTTTTCCAATCTTCTATTGTCCAATTTTGGTGAGCCTGTGTGAATTGTAGCCTCAGTTTCCTGTTCTTAGATCATAGGAGTGGCACCTGGTGTGGTCTTCTGCTGCTGTAGCCCATCCGCCTCAAGGTTTGATGTGTTGTGCGTTCAAAGATGCTCTTCTGCATACCTCAGTTGTAACTTGTGGTTATTTGAGTTACTGTTGCCTTTCTATCAGCTTGAACCAGTCTGGACATTCTTAACTGACCTATGACATCAACAAGGCATTTGCGCCCACAAAACTGCCGCTCATTGGATATTTTCACTTTTTTCAGACCATTCTCTGTAAACCCTAGAGATGGTTGTGCGTGAAAAATCCCAGTAGATCAGCAGTTTCTGAAATACTCAGACCAGCCCGTCTAGCACCAACAACCATGCCACATTCAAAGTCACTTAATTCCCCATTCTGACGCTCAGTTTGAACTGCAGCAGCTCGTCTTGACCATGTCTTCATAGCTAAATGCATTGAGTTGCAGCCACGTGATTGGCTGATAAAAATTTTTCGTTAACGAGCAGTTGGACAGGTGTACCTAATAAAGTGGCCAGTGAGTGTATAAAAGCAATGCAATTGTATAGGGTTATTTTGATTTTTGTAATACAGATGTTTAGCATAATAACAAGAATATTAGAGTTGTGACACAAACATGCTAACAAATCAATTAGGAAATAATGTCAAAATATATTAAATGTGGTGGCATTAATTTTAAATGTTTCAAGTTTTGATACATATATAACATTTCCAAGTATTTTTGTTACTAAAGGCAAAATGCACTGTTTGATTCAAATGTAAAGAATCTTATGCATTGAGATTTTAAGGAGTATTGATTCAAGTAATTTAATTATTTATTGAGTAATTTAACTACTTTTCAGACAAAAATTATTAGAAATTTTAAAACAATTTTGATGTTGTAATTAGTAATTGCTTTTTTTAAGTAACTTATCAACTTATTAACTTCTTTGGCTCTCTGCGAAGGTGGTCCATGCCTTTGTATGCTTATCACCCCTGGTGTGTGTATGGACTCTGACCAGCGTTCTTTAGCTGCAGGAACGGATCCTCTCCCTTGTTGCAATGTTATGTCTATGTTTATGTGTTTATATGCTTGTTGCTGGGGATCTCACACTGCCTTACTTTAAGGACAGTCTGTGAGGGGCTTTTTTTAACCTTTTTAACTCAAATAACTTTTAATAAAGTCATCTGGAATGGCAAAGAAAGTGTTCTTGCAGGGCTCCCAGATTTCATAAAGATTCTTTAGATTCATCTTTAATGCTTCCTTCATCTTTCCCCAGACATGCTCTTTAATGTTCATGTCTGGAGACTGGGCTGGCCAATTCTGGAGCACCTTGACCTTCTTTGATTTCAGGAACTTTGAGGTGGAGGCTTGAAGTATGAGAAGTAGCTGCTGAAGAACTTGCCCGCTCCTGTGGTTTGTAATGTAATGGGCAGCACAAATATCTTGATACCTCAGGCTGTTGATGTTGCCATGCACTCTGTAGATCTCTTGCACGACCCCATACTGAATGTAACCCCAAACCATGATTTTTCGTTCACCAAACTTGAATGATATCTGTGAGAATCTTGGGTCCATGCAGGTTCCAATATGTCTTCTGCAATATTTGTGATGATTGTTATGCGGTTCAACAGATGATTCATAGGAAAAATCTACCTTCTGCCACTTTTTCAAATGAACAACTAGAAGTCGAGCTATTATGTGTTGGTTTTACAACTGGGATCAACAACAAGACTTTTGTCAGGTAGTGTATGGTCGGAGGGATCTAATTTCACTGAATGTAACAGTGTTGTGAATAAAGGCTAATCATCATCATCATCATCATCATCATCAAACACTGGCTGTAATGAGCATTGTTTTTATATTCTTCAAAAAGTGTCAAATTCAATGTAATGTGCATGTCCCAGAACAGTCCTAGAATTGGGAGATTTGTCCCACATGACCCAAGATGTAAGCAGTGCCGTGCATTCAAATTTGCAAATGATTTTCTTATTTCATTAAAACACAATAGCAAAATAAAAAAAGTCTCTCATTGGGGTCTTTGAAGGTGTGATCCACCTGCTGCAGGCAAAGGAGACGAACGGCAGGGTTATCCATGATGAAGCAGAAATGGAAAACAGACAAAATCAAAAATGTTTCAGGCTGGTTTTTGCTAAAGGAGTGCTGAAATACATGGATATTTCAAAGTCTGTAGTAGCAAGTGAAAGCAATCCAAGTACAGAGTAGAGTAGTCCATTATATTAACATACATGAGACCAGAAAAAGAACTGAGGAACGTGAGAAACTTCCTTTCCTGACAATGATGAACTAATCAGGGACAAGTATGTTGAACTATAAGAATAGCAATATAGCCAGAGCGTTATTACTGTATACACTGACTACTGGGGGGTGCTAATGCTAGTTTGTGTAATATATTAGCAATATCACGCTCGTAGACATACAGCGATATGGCTGTATATCGGCACTGGTGGGAGGCGTGCGTTGCCTTGAGGCCACAGGCCAAGTGCCTTAGTGCCCCACCACCAGTGACAATATACAGCAATGTTGCACTGCTACAAGTGTGATAATGCATTTGAACAACAGTTTGACAGCATAATTGTGTATATTAAAAAGAAAGTCAAATCCTTTTGTAAAAAGGAACTACTTTCTTTCAAGTACTTCCAAGAGCAAGTATTTGAATGATTCTCTAGCGTAATGTCTAAAGTGATGACAAAACAGGTGACTTTGCTGACAAAGGCAAACGGCATGAAATGCCATCAGATTTCCGAGTATTTCTCTGTGGCATATCATCACAGTCATCAATCATCACAATAATTAACCCAGAAAAAGCCAAAGCAAAGCAAACACTAGCAGATTACTATGGTATTAATACAGCACTATAAAATACAAGAGAGAGAATTCTTAGAATGTCACTAGTAATGTTAGTAAAACTACTAATACAATTAGTAAACTACTAATGTTACTAGTTTAATAATGATTTGATTAGCTAGTTTAATAATATGAAAAGAAAACACTGAGTTTTTTTCTTTTGAAAGAACTTATTATGCGGTCTCTGTCACCATCTTGTGGCATTAACCCATCAATTCCTTTGCTCTGCATGCTAATGGTCGCCAATGTGATGAATCTCAGAAAGTATAAGTATTTTAAAATAGGCACTATCCTTATAAATAAACAGCATAGTTGCAATCTAAATAACTACATTCACGCCAAAAAAAAGCCCTTAAAGTTTATTATGTTGCCCAGCAGCTGCTATGGACCATTTCAATATGCTGATATCATTGGTCCAAGAACAGTTCCTGCTTGTCTTAAAACCTTTTCAGAACTGTAACAAGAGGCGATTTAGTCATAATGAATGTTAACATGGCTGTCATTTAAAAAAAGTATAAACATGTAAAGCGTTCTGGATTCTCAGAAACTTTGGAAATGAAAGATCTAAAACAGGAAATACATTAGGACCATTGTTATTGTTTACATCCCTCAAAATGTGAACCGTTCACTCTTTTGCTTGTCTCTCTGTGTGAGCAGTACAAGCGCTATTATTGCAGAATATCGCTCTGTTATCAGCCAATCAGATTCGAGAATTAGACAGAACTGTTGTATAAATGTACATACAGTTGAAGTCTGAATCATTAGCCCCCTGTTTATTTCCCCCCAATTTCTGTTCAACGGAGAGAAGATTTTTTTTCCAACACATTTCTAAACATAATAGTTTTAATAACTCATTTCTAATCACTGATTTAATTTATCTTTGCCATGATGACATTAAATCATATTTTACTAGATATTTTCAAGACACTTCTATACAGCTTAAAGTGACATTTAAAGACTTAACTAGGTTAATTAGGTTAACTAGGCAGGTTAGGGTAATTAGGCAAGTTATTGTATAATGATGGTTTGTTCTGTAGAAAAATCGCAAAATAATTAGCTTAAAGGGGCTAATAATTTTGACCTTAAAATGGTTCTTAAATTTTTTTTTTCTAGCTGAAATAAAACAAATATGACTTTCTCCCGAGGAAAAAATATCATCAGACATACTGGGACAATTTCTTGCTCTGTTAAACATCATTTGGGAAATATTTAAAAAAGAAAAAAAAATTTAAGGGGGCTAATAATTCTGACTTTAACTGTACATGCTTCAAGGAACCAAATTCATACATTTCCTTTAGTTACATATAACTTATTAATCAAACTTATTTTGGTTTGTTTTAAGGAATAATGAGTCTATTTTAAACTACAGTAACCTCTACTTGGCTATTTCATCAGGTGTGTGAATCTCAAAGATTACCTTGATACAAAACAACTGGTGACAAGATAGGGATATTAGGATTCATGCACCAATAAATGAATGACAATGAATCACACTTATTATTTTACTGTTATCTGTGAGCACAAGTTTACAAACTCTGCTTCTAATTTTACATTAATTTTAGGCTATATTTAAATACAAACACACACACACACAAAAAAAAGTGTTCTTGTAAGGGCATTCATGTTTAGTGCACTAGATCTGCCGGTTTTAGAAAGCTGAACAAATACATTCTCATATAGGATAGCTTGGCATGATCATGCATTTACAATGGTATTCGTTAACGGTTCATTATACCCGAGTGGTCAAATCTATTTTAATGTTATCTATTATTTTAATTGTTAATATTATTATTTAGGATTAAATCAAAGCAATCTGATTCACTTTGAAGATAACTAATGATGGTGGTAAAAAACAACAACAACAAAAAAAAACAGGACACAGGACAGCAATTTTTTTATGCTTTAAAAGCAATCAAGGGAAATCAAGGATGTCCTGCTCAAAGCTGCTAGCTTGAGCAACAACAAAATACGAGTTCTAAAAGAACTACACTGATTATAGTACATTTATTGTTTTGTCTATTCAACAAATGTAATTTTGCTACTTAAGCACATTTAGATCATATGTGATTTAAGTATTTGTACAATTTACTTTGCAGTATTCAGTTAATTATATTTATTTGATCTAGTGGATTGAATTACATTTTAACACTTGAGATGGTTCAGTGCCAGTTATAAACAGCACATTTATTGATAATTTTAAACATCGTTCAATTCAATTCAAGATTATTTATTATAGCGCTTTTACAATGTAGATTGTGTCAAAGCAGCTTAACATAGAAGTCTGAGTAAATTGAAACTGTGTCAGTCCAGTTTTTACAGTCCAGTTGTAACTGACACTACAGTTTATCAACCAACATATAATAATAGTGAATGTATCTCTCCCTCACTTTATCTTACAGAATAACAGCACAATAGTTACTAGGCGGTCACTCTAAACTGGATTTAATTAATTTTTAATTTCCAGCAAAATTGCCTACATGCTTAAATCGATAAACATTTGCATTTCCAATGCAGTGCACATTTCTTAAGATAAAAGTGTGTTCAAAATGCACAGATATAAATGTAAAAACCCATAGAGGGTACTTGAAAACCTGGTATATGAAAAAGTTCCCCGATTATGCCTTTTTTAAAGGTTCCTAAATTCTGTTAAGCTTCCTGTAAAGCTTCCTGCCAAAGGTCAAAAGCTCTTTTATTATCACATAATGTACATTTCATGTCATCTCGCCTCTCAAATAGACTCAAAGTATTTCTTGTTATAAACTTGTTCTCTGTAAACCCCTTCTTTCTGAGAACCTGCTCTACTCTCATTGTTCAGATGTCCCACCCTGTTGTAATTAGTTGTCATTCACTTGCAGGTCACAAACAAAAAAGCTCATTACACACACACACACACACACACACACACACACACAAAAAAAAAAAAGTTCAAACTGTGTAGTTAAAATTGGCGGAAACAATACAATTCAGAGATTTATTTTGGGATGGAACTTAATTGTTTTATGTTCATCATCATTCATTCATTTTCTTTTCGGCTTTCGGTCCCTTTATTAATCACATAGCGTAATGAATCGCCAACTTATCCAGCACATGTTTTTACACAGCAGATGCCCTTCCAGCCGCAATGCATCACTGGGAAACATCCACACACACACACACACAACAGTCAATTTTAGCATACCCAATTCACCTCTACCACATGTCTTTGGACTGTGGGGTAAACCGGAGCACCCGAAGGAAACCCACACAAACACGGGGAGAACATGCAAACTCCACATACAAATGCCAACTGACCCAGCCAAGGCTAGAACCAGCGAACTTCTTGCTGTGAGGCAAACGTGCTACCCACTACGCCACTGAGTCACCCTGTTTTATGTTAAATCTACTTAAATTACTTGCGTTAACTTTTGTGTTAACTGAAGGATTTTTACATTAAGGATTTTGTGTTGGGACAACATTAATGATTTGTGTGGAATCCTGCATTTTTTACAGTGTATATATGTATTTAATTTAGAGGCTTTATAGCATCTGGTGGGGCTCAACCAGTAAAACCCCTACTCTATGAGTCTACTCTGCTCTGACTGGTCAGACGTTCCTCGCTCTGTTGTGATTGCTTGACTACTTTAACCTTTATCAGGCTTGCGTTTGCACTGCTAAAAGGGTACCAATGGTACTGTTTTGGTGGGCGTGGTGTACGACAGAAAGTTGCAGTCCACGTCATTTTCGCTCAAGAAAATCTCTACAGTAAAGCTGTATGGGTCGCTCACATATCATATGAGAAGCAGTTCTCACAAAACAGATGCTTTATACACATAAATACTTCAGTATAAATGTTTATTACTAACTTTTCTATGAACATAAGTTGATTATAACTGCAGATAAATGACGTGCGAAATAGCCTACTGTAACGTCTGCATTTATATAAAATAAATAAATAAATGCAACATATATAAACACATACAGACCCTTACAGTCTCTGATATGTTACTAATTACAGAAAAACTACACACAGCATACATTTAGTCCTTAATTGGGTTCAAAACAACACAAAATATAGCCCACAATCAGTGCAAACCTCTCATGATTAAATGTGTCTGTAATCTTCAGCAGCAAGTGTAGCCTCTTGTTACCGCTTCTCCTTTTGTTTTTTTGCGCGTCACACTCGCATTTGTCAGTTTCTGACAGGATCAGGTTTCAAAAGCACGTCAGTAATCAAGCGCACGTTATTATCATTGGCTCAAGAAGTTTGTTATTTCAAATATAGATGTGCGGCTCGTGCAAGCAAGAAAGCGAAACTGCTCGTGCTTCAGACTGGCTGGTAAAAAACTACGGGACACAGGGTAAAATCTGCTCTTTTTTGCTTTGTGGCTGTTCATCAAGACAATGACAAGGTTCGCTTGAACCCAGATTGAACAGGGCTCACTATTATATGTTATTATATGTATATATAGTCTCTCGGCTGTGTATGAAAACATGGCGGCTTCTTTGTTTTCATTCTGGCTTGTTGCGTGAGCTCGTGACGTATCTCTGTAAACCAATAGCACTTAGCTGCACATCTAGCTTTGCCTTTTGGTACCTTTTCTCGTCTTTGGTACCCTTTCGAAAGGGTTCCGATAAAGGGTTATGATACGGTTCGGTTTGATACACCTTTTGACAGTGGAAACGTCCATAAAAGCGTACCGAACCGAACCGTACCGTACCGTACCACTCAGTGGAAATAGGCCATTATACTATGTGTCAGAAAACAAATTCATATCCTCCTAATTTTCTATGATTTTTACACAAATGGCATTGATTTAAATTACATTTAAGGAACAATTCATCCAAAACTGAGGGTGTTTTTTTTTTTTGTTGACTCAAAAGAAGATATTTTGAGGAATATGAGAAACCGCAGCCCTGCACAGTTTAGTCCAACCCTGCTTCAATACACTTAACTGGAGGTTTAAAACAAGCCTAAAGAACTCAGTTAGTTTGATCAGGTGTGTTTAATTAGGGTTAAATCTAAACGGTGCAGAGCTGTGGCCCTCCAGGAACCGAGTTTAACACCTCTGCTGTAACCTTTGACTTCCATAGGTTTTGTTTTTTTCCAACTATGGATGTCAATGGTCACCGCTTTTCAAAATTCTTCAATATAAACCATTTTAAACGATGCAAACAATAACAATGGTCCTGATGTATTTCCTGTTTTGCATTTTACATTTCCATAGCTCCTGAAAGTCTAAAAGTTCCACATATTGATAAATAAATGTTACGATAGCTTTTATAACATCAAGTTATGATTGAATCGCCTCTTGCTACAGATATGAAATAGTTTGACAATGAGCAGGAAGTGTTCATGGGCCAAGGACATGACCACTTTGAAATGGTCTGTATCTTCTTTTGTGTTCGGAAGAATTGAAGGGTGAGTAAATATTGGCAGAATTTAAATCTTTGGGTGAAATATCTCTTCAATTGACACCCAAATCTAATGATGACAGAGCTACTTGATCAATTCCATGTATTGCATTTAGATCTGAGAATGTTGCATCATATTACTTCTGGCTTATTTCTTTAATATACTCAGAATAATATTCAACCACTCACACATTATCACATTTCTGCATATCTTATAATCTGAGGGTCAAAGTACATGTGTTTTAGGCAGCCAATGAAGATAAGAGGCTAATATTATTCAAATACTGATGTATTTAAATCAATTACATATGCATGCAAGTCAGCTCTACAAATGAAACTGGAGTGGTTCATGACTCCTTTTCAGCAGGTTGATGTTCATTTTCATAATTTGTTTTACAGACATTTTAAATCCACAATTAGTGATACTCAAAAAAGCATACTATAAAAATATCCAATAATTTACAGATTCTGTATTTTGTTATTAACAGGGGTTTTCCGTTTAATTGCAGTTATGAATTGCATTATAAGGCCCTGAACACTGCTCTGATGACTTTTGATGCTGAAAGCTCAACAACAAACAACAAGGTGACATTTATTCACATTTTAGTAGTTTGAAACCATTTATTGCACATTAAATAATATATCTAGAAATAAGCAGCAATTTATTACCAGGTTTTTGTATCGTAATTTACAACACCACAGTAGACAATATATCACTTTAAACTATTAAAGATGTCAATAAAAGTCACTTTTTCAAACTTGTCAACATCAAAAGTTGTTGGGGGAAAGAGGTCCCATAATGCAATTCAAATGCATAAATAACCAAAAAAAATATGAATCGCAAATTATGGAAAACTGTTAAGTTTACTTATTATTATTATTATTATTATTATTATTAGGTTATTATTAAACGACCCTGTATGCATGATAAAATTATCGCACTAAATTTTTCAGAGTAATTGTTCAGGATACATTCATGGTCCAGCATCTTTGTTTTGTGTTCTGGTTTGAATTAATCTGCAGCATAACATAACTAGTAAGGATACATTTGTCAGAGTGTTCAACTGCCTGTATTTGTGTCTAATTGGATGCAGGAAGAAGCATAATAGGATTCGAAAAAAATGCGTTCCTCTCTGTTTTCGCTGCCAACCGAAACCTGCAGTTATTTGCTGTCGGCTGTTCCCTGCGTTGTTTTTTCCACTCCATTGAAACAGACGACATTTCATGTTTCTTTTTTCCATAAATTTTTATTCCAAAATGGGCTTCCTGTGTTTTCAACAACAGAGAAAATATCATTTTAATACACGTTGATGTCAAAATCAGACCGGAGGTCCTCTGATAGTCACCCTCCCATGTCTGAGCCACAATGGCGGCAAACATGCCTCTCGTTCCTCAAGCATGGAGGAACAGTAATAGCCATCCAAAGATGTATGACCATAAAGGGCATTCTGCTGTGAAATTGCATGCTTTTCTTTCTTTCTTTTTTTTTTAAGGAATTGTTCATGCAAATATGACAAGCAATTCTGTAAAGGGCTATTAGCGTTGGCATGGTGACGGCATTTGTAAACCAAGGGCCGTAGAGCCATTAGCACACTCAAGATTATGACATCACTCTCTCTTTGGCGCTGTAAAAACAAATTCACAGAACTCTGAAAGAGAGACTCAATTTCCTGGCTTCTTTACTAAGCTCTGCCCGGAAGTAAAGCTGCGTCCTTTGAGGTTAGTCGGAATTGGGTATGTTTTTCTATGGCTTTCCCACCGAGTCAATGTGCGTGAGCAGAGACACACAGAGAAAAAGAGGCTGGGGGATAAAAGAATGGTTTTACATAATTAAGCAGATAGTAGCGATTACAGCAGCTTAGCTGCAGAGCACTGAACTCCGCACACTTGGGCTCATTATGAAGTTAAATACTCTAAACTGTCACTGATGGTTTAATTACAGCTCTGCAATAGAACAATCACTTCAAACCTGTCTGCAAAATCTGCAAACCTGCCCCAAAATGGTCTGCATCAGCCCGGAAAGAAGCGAATTTCTCACTTTTCCTGTATTTTTTTTTTACCCCTAGAGATAAGGCGAGAGTAATTAAACAGTAATTATGATGCTTTTCTCCTACTGGCTGACAGTGTGGTCGCCTGACGGAGGAATTCCTCTGCTTTCAGCTGTTCTGCACTCCAGGTGGAATGGGGCACTTAAGGATGTTGCATAACCTAGATGCAAATAAAGACAGAGGGGTAAACTGTGACACATTTTACTTAAGGCAAACGAAATGGCTCAGATAGCACAATCTATCCGGCCCACCTCTGGCATAACCTGGCATATGTTCCAGTCCACTGCACACCTGGGTCTTAAGCCTAAAACTGGCATAAACACTGAAAACTGACACATACATTCAGATCCGGCCCACTTTTCGTTAAAATAACATGTTTTTATGTGGCTTAAGTCTGATGCAGACACTATCAGACAGATCTGGCTGAGATCCGGCTTGGTCCTTGAACTAGATCTGGTGCAGGAAATCTCCAATAGTATCTCACTGCAGACTTGCATACACACAGTCTCAGACATGCAATGTCTGACACAATGCACTCAGTGGAGCTAGTGACATCCCTGTGAGGGGTAGAGTTAAGGGTGGGGTTAGGTGTGCGCATTAAAAGCATTGCATGCAGCTTAGCTTGCAGCTGCACCTGGTCTGCACACTGCACGAAAAGCCTAATTTTCTGCAGTTAACGGTCCTGTAAATTGCTGTAGAAGTTTCAGTGATTCGACTGTTCACAGGAGTTTTCAGAGAACACAGAACACAGAACTGCCGATAATTGACGTGGAATTGGTTTAACAGTTGACACCTCCATGTTTCCCTTCCCCTTCTCTAAGTGAACCTTTCATATGTAATTGACCCATCTCTGAATATTCAACACAATCTCACGGCAATTCATAACTTTTTGATCTCATCCGTACAACTTTGTATAATTTGGTTATACCCCAATGATGGTTGGGTTTAGGGGTTAAGTTGGGTGCCACGCCTCCTTTTTAAACGTCGTACATTTTTGTACAACCGAACTCGTACAAATTAACGTAAATGTAAAATACTTGTGTTTCCTCGTGAGATCAGGCTGGATAATCAGATAGATCTATCTATCGATAATATAATAACACTAATACCGAAACGGTGAACAGCGTTTTAGAATGACCAAAACCACATTTCAGATGTTTTACAATGTGCTCAGCCTGCTGCTTTGTCATCACATGATTTCCTATAATAAAATCACATGACTTTTTTTAAAGTGCATACTTGAATTTGTTTAGTAAAAGTGTTTCCATTGTTCATCCAACTCAGTTATGCACATATGTTTTTTACATGCATTTTCAAAACTAATGCGCATCTTGGAGTTTCCATCAACTGATTTTTTTATGCACATTTCCAAAATGCGTATAAAAATAGGTGTATGGAAACATAGCTTGTGTCTGATAGAGCCTTATCTATATCAGGGTGACAACATACATGTGCGACTGGAGTTCATTTACACAATTAATTTGCCATATGGTGTAATTAGATATCAAAACATTACAAAAAATGGAAAATGATATGACTCAAACAATAATCTCCAATTAACAAGTATTGGCAGTTCACTAAGCAGAGGAAGGAAAAACACAATACAGTATAAAAATCCAAGTGTAAGTGCACGTGTGCTACTTTTAAAATACTAGCCATGTGAATAATAGCTGTGTTTACATTTTACTATAAACAAATCACAAATAATTAGACCTACACATAATAAAACTTATCATCACAGGCTTTTAAATAGGTGTAAGATCATCAGATGTGTACACCAATTAAGTTGTTCCACGTACACAAGCATTACCAATATGCCATCAAAAACTATTTAAGTCTGCTTAACCCTGCAAACATCTTACAAACTGTGACTAATCATCAAACACTTTTAAAAAATATTTAACTTTATCCTAAGTAGAACAGCTTTCCAATGAGTGAATCCTCCTTTGCAGTGGGGATTTGGAACATGTTTAATCAAACACCTGACACCAATCACGATTTTACCACCTTTTTAGGTCATCTGAGCTCCTTCATTCTAACACTGGCCCGTCTGTGAGAGTATGAACTTGGGCCAAACGTAGACACACATCTACACCAAGAGTGGACTTGTCTCAGCAAAAATAACTCGGATTATAGCTGGATACACACAACCACACCGAGAGCAGACCTGCTGTGCACACAACAGCTTTCAGTCGTGACCGGCACATAGACAAAACTGCATCAGTCAAGCAGAAAAGTTTTGTAGAGTTGGCATAGCTTTTACCGATGCCGAGACTGAGCTCAAAATGCATCAATTTAGCCAGAAATGGACAAAAAGCACTTGCTTTCTGGGTGTAGGAAATATTAATGTTCTGTTGTTGCAGTGTAATTAAACAAATAAGTATTGAGAAGAATGAAACAGCAGCATGTACATATTGTAGCTCTGGGGTTGCTGTGGGTGTTTCCATTAGTGTTGCTAATAGTTATTTAAGTATTGTTGTTAGCAATAAACTTTTGTATTTTGTTTTTGCAATTTTTATTTTCTCTTCTCGAAATATGTCTGATAATGCCACCAAATTTATGTCCGATAAATGTCTGACAATGCCACAGAGTATGTCTGATAATGCCACCGTATTTTGTTTTTGCAATTTCTATTTTCCCTTCTCAGAATATGTCTGATAATTCCACTATATTTATGTCTGATAATGTCACCATATTGATGTATGATAGTGTCTGATAATGCCACCGAATATGTCTGATAACGGCACCGTATTTATGTCTGATTGTGTCTGATAATACCACCATATTTATGTCTTATAATATGTAATAACTCCACCAAACATGTCTGATAATGCCACTGTATTTTGTTTTTGCAATTTCTAATTTTCCTTCTCAGAATATGTCTGATAAATCCACTGCATTTATGTCAGATATTGTCTGATAATACTTTTGAATATGTTTGATAATGCCACCCAAATTTATGTCAGATAATGGCTGATAATGCCACAGAATATGTCTGATAATGACACCATATTTAGTTTTTGCAATTTTGATTTTCCCTTCTCGGAATATGTCTGAAAATGCCATCCCTGTGTGTCTAAAAATGGCACTATATGTTGTTGTTGGAATTTCTATTTTCCCTTCTTGGAATATGTCTGATAACACCACAGTATTTATGTCTGATAATGCCACCAAATAGGTCTGATAATGCCACTATATTTATGTCAGATTATGTCTGATAATGCAACAAAATATGTCTGATAATGTCACTGTATTTCTGTCAGATAATGTTTGATAATGCCACCAAATAGGTCTGATAGAGCCATGGTATTTGTCTGATAATGCCATTTTGTTTTTGCAATTTCTATTTTCCCTTCTCAAAATGTGTCTAATAATGCCAACATATTTACAGTTGCAATCAGAATTATTTAACCCTCTGATTTATTAGCCCCCCTGATTATTTTTTCCCCAATTTCTGTTTTACAGAGATAAGATTTCTTCAACACATTTCTAAACATTATAGTTTTAATAACTCATCTCTAATAACTGATTTATTTTATCTTTGACATGATGACAGTAAATAATATTTGACTAGATATTTTTCAAGACACTTCTATACAGCTTAAAGTGACATTTAAAGGCTTAACTAGGTTAATTAGGTTAACTAGGCAGGTTAGGGTAATTAGGCAAGTTATTGTATAATGATGGTTTGTTCTGTAGACTATGGAAAAAATAAATAGCTTAAAGGGGTTAATAATTGTAACCTTAAAATGGGTTTTTAAAATTAAAAACTAGCCAAAATAAAACAAAGACTTTCTCCAGAAGAAAAATATATTATCAGACATACTGTGAAAATTTCCTTGTTCCGTTAAACATCATTTGGGAAATATTTAAAAAAGAAAAAAAAATTCAAAGGGGGTTGAATAATTCTGATTGCAACTGTATGTCTGATAATGCCATCGAATATGTCTAATAATGCCAACATATTTTTTCCTTCTCAGAATATGTCTGAAAAATACACTGCATTTATGTGAGATAATGTCTAATGATGCCTTCGAATAGGTCTGATAATGCCACCATATTTATGTCAGATAATGTCTGATAATGGCACATATTATATCTGATAATGCCACCATATTTAGTTTTTGCAATTTCTATTTTTCCTTCTTGGAATATGTCTGATAATGCCACCCTAAATGTCTGATAATGCCACCATATTTATGTTAGATAATGTCTGATAATGCAACCGATTATGTCTGATAATGCCACCATAAGTTGTTGTTGCAATTTATATTTTCCCTTCTCAAAATATGTATGATAATGCTACGGTATTGATGTCTGATAATGTCTAATAATGACACCAAATATGTCTGATAATGCCACCGTATTTATGTCAGATAATGTCTGATAATGCCACTGAATATGTCTGATAATGCCACTATATTTATGTCTGATAATGTCACCGTATTTATGTCTGATAATGCCACCTTATTTTGTTTTTGCAATTTCTTTTTTTCCCTTCTGAAAATATGTCTGATAATGCCACTTTATTTATGTCTGAAAATATTTGATAATGCCACCATAATTTGTTTTTACAATTTCTATTTTCCCTTCTCAAAATATGTTGGATAATGGAACTAAATTTGTATCTGATATGAAATATGTCTGATATTTGTCAGATAATGTCTGATCATACCACCATATTTTGCTTTTGCAACTTTTATTTTCCCCTCTATAAATATGTCTAATAATGTCACTGTATTTTGTTTTTGCAATTTCTATTTTCCTTTTTCGAAATATGTCTGATGATGCCACCATATTTGTCTGATAATGCCACCTAATTTATATCAGATAATGTCTGATAATGCCACCGAATATGTCTGATAATGCCACCGTATTTTGTTTTTGCAATTTCCATTTTCCCTTCTCGGAATATGTCTAATAATGCCACTGTATTTATGCCAGATAAGGTCTAATAATGCAACTGAATATGTCTGATAATGCCACTATAGTTTGTTTTTGCATTTTTTTCCCTTCTTGAAATATTACAACATGTTGACTGAAAGTTGAAAACTTTTATTTTAGTATGATTGATATATTTCCATCTTAAACAGTGCAAATGAATGGTAAGAGGTGCATGGCTAAGCATAATTTATCCAAGCTGTCAAACTGACATCATCAAAGGACTGCAATTTGATAATCTTTAATAAATTAATAATTATCAAAACTTTTTTTTTTGAGGATTAACTTGCATGGATTAATTCTTCACTTTAAGACTAACAACTAGCTAGTAAAAATATCTTGTAAAATCTAGAAAATTAAACAAGACTTAAGACTTTGCAGCTAATTTTAAAGCTTCAGTAATTTTGTTGTATTTGCCAATTTGTTAATTTTTGGAGTGATGCATGTAAAATGGTGTTTTTTTTTTTCTAAATTCAAATTAATTTTCTTGTAAAGCACTTTGGATCAACTTATGGTTGTGCTAAGCCCATGCTCTATAAATAAAATTTGCCTTAACTTACTTGTATTTTGCTGTGGTCGGATTTCATTCAATCCTGCATGCGGATACAATTCCACCATCATGCTTCATATTTGGAATGTGATGTATTATGCAGGTGTTGAGAAGTGGCTGGTTTACTCTGGACCTGATGGTTGGATCACAGAATTTCACAAGCTAAGAGTTCTCTGGAGATATTCTTTGTTTGTTTTGTCATTTCTCCATGCATCTTCACTGAGCAGAGGCCTAAATTTGACAACTCTGTCATAAATTCCAGATCAGTGGAGTGTTAAAGAAATGTTTGCCCATCTGTAAGTTTTCTTAATAGCAATATATGATCATGGAGCTGAAACAGAGTGACCATCGATTTCTTAGTCAGTACTCACTCGATTCTGATTGGTTGAGCTGTTGTAAATGACTCTACACCATACACCTGTGACCTCATTACATCATTACTGCAGTGCCTCGGCATCTGTTTGTTGCTGTGTTGCATGAATCATGCATTTCAACAAGATTACTTATTTTGCAAAAGTCCTATTGGAAAATATACACAATAAAGCCTTTGGTTTGATTTTATTTAAAGCTTTGATTTTATTTTATCTAAAGCTAGTGTACATTAAACCCTTAAGCACTTTAAGTTTCATCCGAACATGATATAATCTAGTCAATATGTGTTCATTCATAAACAAATGTGGTGTGGCAGAGAAGAGAGAGAAGTTCAAGACATGTTTCAGAATAAAATAGTACTATTTTTGAGTAGTTGTTTTTTGTTTTTTACTTTACCTGATGTGTTTATTAGGAGTCCTAAAATCCTGGTATACATTCGGTCACTCATTTTCCTTCAGCTTATTCTCTATTTCAGAGGTTGCCACCACAGAATAAACCACCAACTATTACAGCATATGTTTTATGCAGCGGATACAATTCCAGCCGCAATCCAGTACTGGAAAACACCCATACACTCTCATCCATACACACACTCAAACACTACGGCCAATATAGTTTATTCAGTTCACCTATACTGCACGTCTTCGGACTGTGGGGGAAACTGGAGCACCTGGAGGAAACCCATGCGAACATTGGGAGAACATACAAACTCGACACAGAAATGCCAACTGGTCCAGCTGGGACTCGAACCAACAACCTTCTTGCTGTGAGGTTATAGTGCTAACCACTGAGCCACCGTGTCACCCAATATACTTGAAACAAAATCCAAGAACAAACTGGAATGGCAATTTCATACAAAATCACTTTTAAGTTCAAAACACCTCACTAAAGCAAACCTTTAGGGGCAGTTTACCTCTGCTTCTAAACACCTTTGAGCTACCATTGCTTTGTGATGATTAAGCTATCAGTGGGTGAGTTCTGAAACTCCGCCTTCTTTTAACTGTGATTTGTTTTTCATTTCATGGGGGTCAGACAGGAGAACAACATCCAAAACAGCCACATGAGTAGACTGGAGAGTAGAGTAGCAGAGCTGGTACATATGTAACCAAACCTGTACGATCACTCATGGAGAAATTTTAAAGACTCTGAGGGGATCACTGACACTGGATGAGAAGCCCACAAAGGACATGTTTTAGTAAGTAAGTAAGTAAGTAAGTAAAGTTTATTTATAAAGCACATTTAACTTCAGTGTGGCACTGACCAAAGTGCTGAACAAAACCATAGCACACATTCTAAAACAGTAAAACAACAATAAAAGTAATAATAAGAATAAAAGTATTACAGCAACAATGCACAATACAGATTAAAAGCCTGGGAAGGCAATGGAATAAAAATGTGTCTTAAGTCTACACTTAAAAATAGAGAGAGAAGCACTCCTAATGTCCGGTGGCAGCTGGTTCCACAAACGTAAAGCAGCGACTGCAAAGGCTCTATCTCCTTTCCGTTTAAGTCGTGAACGAGGAATTTACAGTAAAATTTTATTTGATGACCTAAGAGACAGAGGAGTTGACTGTAGGTTAATAAGTTCTGATATATAAGAAGGTGCTTGCCCATTCAGTGCTTTAAAAACAATAAGTAAAATCTTGAACTTAATTCTAAAATCAACAGGAAGCCAATTAAGGGATGCTAAAACTGGTGAGATAAAAGCATTTTTTTTGGTGCCTGTTAAAAGTCTAGCTGCCGCATTTCGAACCAACTGCAACCGTGTCAATGAAGACTGA
This sequence comes from Danio tinwini, assembly GCA_903798205.1. Lineage (NCBI taxonomy): Eukaryota > Metazoa > Chordata > Actinopteri > Cypriniformes > Danionidae > Danio > Danio tinwini. The sequence goes on from CAIGQZ010032580.1 coordinate 9,413,042, forward strand.
GGAAGACCAACATATAAGGAATTGCAATAGTCTAGGCGGGACGTGATAAAAGCATGACTTTTTCCATATCTTGAAAGTAAAGAATGGATTTGAGTCTGGAGATGATCCTCAGCTGATAGAAACTATTCTTAACGACTGAGCAAATTAACTCCTAGATATTTTTACTGGCGATTTAATACATGGTGTAAGACTTCCCAAGCCAAAAAAATAACCTTTGAGGGGCCAAAAAAAATAACCTTGTTTTTAGATTCGACCACCCCCATATCAAAACGTGCGTTCGAATTCATGCAGCGCTGCGCAGATCGATCGAAATCTGTCTTAAAGCGGTGCATGCATGCCAGTTAGAAATTTTGTCTGGCTTGATGCTGCGCCAACCAGAGGTGGACTTAACAAATAAGCCAGGGAATTAGGGGGCCTGATCAATGCCAAGAAGCCTATATTATTCATTTAGTTCTTTTATAAATTTTCTATTACATGTAGTAAAACCGGTCTATAACAATTAAGATTTTAATGTTATTGCTTGTTTTTAAATCTGGGGGTTCCCATGAATAGTGGAACATTCCTTATGTAATGCAATGCAAATATTAAAATCTAATCACAAATATGGCTTGTTAACTTCACGAGGTTAGTTTGTGAACTTTTTATTTGTGAATTTATAGCATTAAGAAAATAAAGGTTCCACTTAAAACATATTTTAACATGCAGTTTATTTACAAAACAACAAAACAAATCTACAAAGAAAAAAATATCTATAGAAAAAGAGAGTGTTTTGAGTTTTAACGCTTAGGCACAAAACCTGGTATTTTTTATGGCCTCCAAATCACTAAGTACGCCCCTGGCGCTAATACGACGTGACTGTCACATGTGGCAGTACCGCGACAGTGTTTCTAAGATCAGATGATTGATTTAGCCAGTGCAGCATCCGAAGAGTGACTGCAGGAGCTGCGATGATTACACTGATATTATACAATTGGCTGAGTTTACCGCATGACAACAACCAGGTGTGTTTCAGGTTTATAATTCGACAACTTCCATCTCACAAACTTCCAAACAAACAATTAACTTTTTATGCCATGTCCATCTTGTACACATCATGCTTATAAAAAAACTACAAATATATTACTGCAGTAGGCCTAATAATATTATTAGCGGGATGCCAGTTTGAGTACAGGAGAGAGTGATTTAAACTGTGTTCTAATTAAAAGCAACGACACACGATAGAGGGAATATTTTCCATATTAAAAGTTTTGGTTCTAACCAACACCTCAAATTAATATATTAGAAACGGCTTCTATTTCTCACAGCTGAACATGTGAAACCTATGACCGTGATCAACTCAGGTAAAACTTGCATGTTTTATTCAGTGCTAAATGCTAACAATGTGAGTTTGAATAGATTATAAGCCTTACCGTTTCGTGAGTGAGTGCATATTCTGTGCTTCTGAATGGTTGTATTTACATTTCTGTCATGTTTCGTCAGGTGCAAACAGCCAAACTGCTCATCAATGTGTATCTCATCACAGCGTGTTGTTAGGACACGCGGTTACAATGTAACCTGCTCGCATAATGTTTACGCTCGTAATATTTGTATCATTTGCTAATTAAAAACCTCATGTGTAACTGAATCTGTCTTATTTTGACGTCTGATACTGTCTATTTCACTCACAAACGCATGCTTTCAAAACCTTTCTGAATTAATGAATGAAATGTTCTGTTTTCCAACCAGGCAACACAGGGTGCTGAAATATAATTGGCTAAACTGGCATTGTGCAGGGTAAATTTACCTAAACAAAGACAGCGTTCCAGCACAAAAAAACATTTTCAAAGCAGAATATCTGACTTCAGCATTGTTTTTCAGTTAAACAATTATGTTCACTTGGGATGTTTCTTAAATATCTGCACACATATTATGGTATTTTATGCTTTAGAAGAGTCAAAAACTTACAGCCCCTTTAAACAAGTTTATAAAGACTGGATTGTTTGCAAAGGTTTATTTTCCAGCATTTTCATACAGACCCACCGTATACAGCTACATATACAATTTAAATTATATATATTTTTGTGAATCACAATATATTAACTAAAATAAGTCTTACATTGATCATTGCCAACATTGATATATCTTGCTTTTTCTGTGAAATTTTCACTGAAAGTGTAGCTCACTTATTTTGGCAATGTCCTCGTTTAATCTTTTTTCAATCTTTTTAATCTCATTGATTGCCGGCTGTAGCCGTGGTTCAAGTTGAACTCACCTACTATCTTTAAAAAAAAAAAAAAAAAAAAAAAAAAAAAAAAAAAAAAAAACGTTTATGCTACTGTAAACAACAACAACAACTTTTAAATACTTTTATGACCCAGTCCTATGTTTTTTTTTGTTGTTGTTGTTTTGTTGCCTGATTAGAACAAAAGTGGCATAGTCAGATACTTTGAAATCCCAGTATCAAAATTCCTTATCTGCCGTGGGCCATTTTTACTAAATGAAAAATGAAAAGCTTTAGCAAAATTTCTACCAGGAAGAATGCCACACCATTCATGATAATTATTTCTTCTGCCTAAAACACCCAAGCATGCTATATTTATGTTCTTCTTAACTATCTCTTTCTCTGTACACAGGTGACGGTGTCTATCCACTGTACCGCCATCAGCTTAGCCTCGTCTTTACTCTGTGGTTGGCTCCACACTGCCGTCATCCTAAAGCAGGATCTGCAAGCACATCCAGAGACCTGATTCAGACAGGGCTTACCTTACACTTTAAAACCCAACTTTATCGAACTTTATGAAATGAAACGAGCGTAGTTAACTCAAAATTTACTGTAAGTTAATTCTACTCATTTGAAAAGAGTTTTGAGCTCAGTGTTGAAGGTAATGAGTTAATTTAATACCTCATCACTTCAACTTTAATGGATTAAGTTCACAGTACTTATTAGCATTAGTTGTTGAACTTAAATGGTTTGTTGCAATTGGTTTCCTCAAACGCTTTGAGTTACTTTAACTTATTGGGTTTTACAGAGTAAAAGACTTTATGAAAGGACAGTAACTGACATTAACTTGCATTAATCCAAACAATTCACAATAAAATGTTAAAACATTAATCTGTTTCCTAAGTCTTTCTAGTAAAATGTGAACTGCTTGAAGCTACATTTTAATATAAAATGTTCTCTTTTTTGTAGTTTAAAAGAATAATTTACAAAGACACAAACACAACAAAAATAATTTACCATCATATTACCATCGTGTTGTTCCAGACCTCTAATACTTCTGTTTTTCTCATGTGGAATGTGAAAAGTTTTCAGTGCAATACAGTATATATCAGAAACAATGCTTTTAGTGTTTAGCGAATCCATGTTTATTTTATGCAGACACAAACTGTGTTTCTGATGATTGATGGTTCCTGAGCAGCATGTCTTGCATTGTTCACTATAAACACATTGGAATTTGTTATTCCACCCTGCGCTGAGATTGTTTTAGCCTGATCTGCATTGTGACAAACCTTTGGAGTCGTAGTTATTTACCCCATAGCAACAGGTGCATTTGAAGCATACATTTATCATTGCCTGGGATTCAAACCCATGATGTTGCTAGCATTTAGTACTTCCAGTTAAGCAAGTTCAGATGACATCCTCCAATGTGCAGCGCCATGCAACAACAGAATATTGTTTGCTCCTCATCATATCAATACCCCTACAATATATTTTGGTCAATAATCTAACTTAAATGCAATGTGTATTTATATAGTGCATGTATCATGTATGGTCATACACCAAAAGCACTTCACAATCTTTGTGATTTGGGGGGGGGGGGGGGGGGGGGGGGCCCGGGGGGGGTCTGTCCACCAGTGTGCAGCATCCACTTGGATAATGTGACGGCAGCCACAGGATGATGGCGCCAGTGTGCTCACCACACACCACCTATAGTGGGAGTGGAAAGACAGTGATCCAATTCAGTTGATGGGGATGATTGCCATGGTGGGTTAGGGCTGATGGAGGGAATTTGGCCAGGACATCAGGGTTACTTCTCTTTACGAAAAGTGCCATGGATTATTAAAGACCCCAGAGAGTCAGGACCCTTGGCTCATCCGAAAGATGGCACCCACTAACAGTATGGTGTCCCCTTCACTATACTGGGGCATTAGGACTCACACAGACTGCAGGCTTAGCGCCCCCTCATGGCCTTACTAACACCACTTCCAACAGCAACCTAGTTTTCCCATGTGGTCTCCCATCCATGCACTATCCAGGCTCAGCCCTGCTTAGCTTCAGTGAGTCACCGGTCTTGGGCTGCAGGATGATATGGCTGTTAAAGATCTCTATTATGATACAGTACCTTGAAATACTGTATTTATTTACTTAGTTACATGCACTTACACTTGCTTTACTGTTTAAAAGCAGATTGATGTGGTTGATTTAGTATCACACCAGGAAGTTGAAGTGCAAGCACAGTAAAATATGAAATAACAGAACTGGTGTTAAAAGAAGAGCCGACACTTCTAATGATACAGATAAACAGAATTCTGATCAAAAGATGTCAGGTCAAAGCTGCTCACATGTATTATTCAAACACTTTATGTCCGTGAGATAAAAAAATAGATAAATAAATAAGCTAACTTAACAATTATGCATTAAATTAATCAGACTTGACAGTATAAAGACATATATAATTTATAAAAATTTATATTTGAGTGCTGTTTTTTTAACCTTCTATGGAAGAATCATGAAAATAAATTTATTACAGTTTTACAGAGTATTTGTACAAAGCATTAAGTGCAATATTTGGGTTGATGTTTAATATCTCTTGTTTAAAATACACTATGAACAGCAGCTATGTTAATTATTTTCTTTATTCTCTATTTCCACCTGGATATACTCATCCCAAGGCCTCTGGAGATTATGCAGCACCATTGATCCAGCACCAAGACCATTGAAAAGATAATGCCAAGGTATCCATAATCCTGGAGCAAGTTGTATCCTGAGCAGATGCTGTGGCATTCATGGAGGAGCGGAGAGCATGAGACTGATTCCTGAAAGACCCCAGTGATAGATGAGTCTTTGCATTGATCCCATGGGCCATCCTGAACACCCACCAGCTTCTCCGCGATGGATGTCCAGCGTTCTCCAGCCTCCAGCGTCTAGGCTGGAGCTCTGCACAAGAAGTTTGGCCAGAGAAGGAACGGTCATTCCCAACTGAGCCTGGTTTCTCTCAAGGTTTTTTCTCCTTCACTTTCATCAATTGGTGAAGTTTGGTTCCTCGTCACTGTCACCACTGGCTTGCTTGGTTTGGGACTTGTGGAGCTGTGCATTGATACATTTGCTCTTCAGTGTACTTTCAGCAGTGAAAATGAACCCACACTGAACTGAACTAAACTGAACTTCAACTCTGAAAACTGGACTGACACAGTTTCAATTTACTAGAACTTCTATGTTAAGCTGCTTTGACACAATCTACATTGTAAAAGCGCTTTAGAAATAAACATGAATTAAATTGAATTGAATTAAAGATCTTTCAACAATGATCATAAAAAGTATTACAATTGATTATTTAAATTTATTAACAAGAAAATAATTCTAGATAAATGCCAGATATCATATTATAATGATTCCTAAAGGATTAGCTTTGATATGATAAGAAATTAGAATTAAAATCAGAAACATTTAAACTGTAATATTTTGCAATATTATTGTATTTCTGACTATTTAAGTCATTAGAAATCATTTCAAAACATAGACATTAAAAGTCACAAACTAATAAAAAGTTGTAACCATAATGTCAAGCTGTAAGTAGCTACAACTTCAAAACTATAAAAAGAACAGATATGCCCTGTAAAACACTGTCATACATTAAAATACAGTAATTAGTGAACTGGGGTCTTTTATCTGCTCTATGCACCGCTTTCTGTTTTAGTGTTTCTTCAGCTTTAATCACTTCCCCCCGTAGCTCAATATTTGAATACATTTGAATATAAATTTACATGTATAAATGTAAAAAAATAACAATATTCTAAGTAGAAGTTTAAAGGGGCAGTTCATCTAAAAACAAAGAATTGCTGTTATTTAGTCATCCTGGGATCAAAATATAAGTCACTAAGGAAGATTTTTTGCTGAAGTTTCTGGTTTTTAGCTGTTAGTAAACTGCAAGTCAAGGACTACTTGGCACTTTCACAGTCAAAAAACACATGCAGATAAAACTCTCAGACTCTAAGACTCTCAGATGATTCTGACAATACATTGAGGTATTCTGTGCAAGTTGCTTATTATTATTATTTAAACATTATTACACAGCCTGAGCAAACGACCCTGTTCAACAAAGTCTGGAACATTTGGAATATTAACATTAATAATTAAATTTAATTAATATTAATGGTGGCCGAAACTACCGTATAGAACTTTTTACGTATTTAAGAGATTTTAGTTGTCTTTGTTAAAATTACTATTGCAATAACCCAACGCAATCTCACGGCAATTCGGAACTTTTTGATTTAGTGGCTAATTCGTATGAATTCATACAATATAATTCGTACAATTTAGGACGATTTGCTCATCACCCAATTACGGTTGGGTTTAGGGGCAGGGTTGGGTGTCACACCTCCTTTTTAAAAATCTTACATTTTCGTATGACTCAACTTGTATGAATTTGTACGAATTAGCCACTAAACTGTCAAAACGTAAAATACTTTTGTTTCAGCATGAGATCAGGCAGAATAACCATAAATAAAATATCTACAGTATAAAGTCATCATTCTGCTCTACGTATAAAGCATAGCATGAAGCTATCATAAGTAGATGTAATTCATATTTCTAAAAAAAAAAAAAAAACAGACGGGTCTATTTCACTTTGAATGCAACACAATCATATTCACACAATAGCATTGAAATTCTTAGGAAATTTATTGACATCAGATTGTTCAGCTGAATTGAGTTTATTTGACCCATAAAAAGTACACTGTTCCATCCTTTCAATCCATTATCCATTCACACCCATAACATTTCAAATCAGTCGTTATTCAATTTTAGGACATTCTGTCTAAAAACTCTCTCTTTGTCCTTATCCTGTAACCCTCACCATCTGTTAATAACTTTATATCATAAAGCAGCATATTATATCCTTTAGCGCTTAAATTTTTGAATGACCTTTGCCCATAAAGTGCCCTATATCTACATAAACTCTCTGGTAAAATGACCATGACTTTTTTATCCTGCGAAAAATAGGATTTTAAAGATATATGAACTTTACCATTAATAATTCAATGCACTGTTCTTCGGTGCAGTTAATCACCATTCCAAAATGTTAACCTTTTGGGTAAGCAATTGGTAATCAACCAAGCTCTTGAAAGTGAACACTCTCCACATCACATCACATTACATCACTACACACACACACATACACAAAATAAAAATATACAAATAAACAATCGATAAATAAAATAAATACTTAAAATAAACAAATAAATAAACTGCTTATTTAAAACTAATTATTTAAAATGAGCATAAACAACGCAATTCTGCAGTTTTTTGAAAAACATTTTTTTTTATGTCTACATTTAATCTAATCGTATAATCTACATTTGTTATGCTAACTTAATCAATTTGTGTTGGGACAACATGAATGAATTGTGTGGAATAGTGCTGCGCGATATTGTAAAAGCCCGATATTGTGATATTTTAGTTTTCTGCGATATATATTGCAATATTAATACAATTTCACCAGGTTTGAATTGCTCTATGTAACATTTTTCTGGGTAGGCCAATAATATTATGTTGAATAATCACAATGCCAAAAAAAGCTTTTCTAGATATCTAAGTTTTTAAATCAAGAAAAAATTTTTATACAAACAAAAATATTGTTTTGTTTTCAGAAATAATAAGTAAAAAATAATTTTTTTTTTTTCCTTAAAACAAGCAAAATAATCTGCTAAATATTGTTTTCAGTTTGAAATGTAGATATTTGGACCAGAAACAAGACATGTTTATAGTCTTTCTTGTAAATATAATTAAATACAATTAATCATTCTTTCACTTCCAAATGTTATAATTTCTTGTGCTCAAACGTTTTAAAATCTCTATAGAAATGCTTAGTCACAAGCCTTAAAAACATATGCTAATGATACTCTTTTATGGATAAACTTTGCAGTACAAATCAAATATGTTCTGTGGCTCGGTCTAACTAAAATTCAGTCTGCAGATCCTGTGATGTAACTATTGCAGATGTTGTATATTGTGATATCGATGCTGAAATGATATCATGTGCAGCCCTATTGTGAAATCCTGCATTTTTTGCAGAGTAAAATCATGTAAACCCTAACCTAATCTCAACAATCTTATGTATTTTGCAATTTCTGTAGCTTTATTATGTATGTTTTAGGTAAACAGATCATCCAAGAACAAAATCAGTAGTCAAAAAAACATTGAAATAAAACTTAAAGATTTTGTTGTCCATACTAACTCAACCTAATTTATTATCCACTATATAACCTAAATCAGGGGTGTCAAATAGCCTTGCAGAGTTTAGTTCAAACCCTGCTTCAGCACACTTACCAGCAGGTTTCAAACAAGCCTGAAGGACTCAATTAGTTTGATCAGTTTGATTAGGGTTAAAGCTAAACTGTACAGAACTGCAGCCCTCCAGGAACAGAGTTTGACACTGATGAACTATAATTGACTGCTGTTTTGTTATTTAATGTTATTTAATCCACTGCTAAATCATCATATTTCTTTAATTTACTCTTAGACCCAAAATAATACATTCTGTTTTCCTTAGATGCAATAAAAGCTAGATGTTGTCACAATCACCAGCGATCTAACAACTAGAGATCACTGGTAAACACTCTTGTGAACTACAAATCCACCATTTCATGGACTACATATTCAGTCATGCAACACACACACACACCTGCTCCAAGCCTTCACTGATTAGACTCACAGCTGATGCTGCTTTTGAACTGATTACTGCACTACATAAGCAGCACAAACACACACAACGTGGCTGAGTCTTGTTTGCATTTTTGTGACATTACAACGCGTTTCCTCTGTCTTGTTTTGTCGTGTTTTGACCCTCGCCTTGTTTGTAGTAGTGGGCAAAGCGAGGCTTGAGGCAAATGTGTCGAAGCTTCAAAACGTTTTGAAACACCACTCTACGGTGACACCTAGTGGTATTTTTTTTTATGTTTTGCACTGGACCAGCTCCAGCAAAGAACAGTTGAGCAAATTGAGGTATTAAACCTCACTTTGTAGGATTGAACCATCAAGTGATTTAGTTAAGCGGTAGGGTCCCTGACTACCTTGCAGGGATAGTGGCTTTGAAACCAGGCTGATATAGCTATTTTGAAATGCTTAATATCAGTTTGAAATTAATTGTTCTTGTATTGTTTTGTTTCAACATTGGTCTGAAATCCGAATAAACACTTTGTGAATAAATATGTCTTGTTTTAGTCATAAAACAGGGTTGTTGCTAGATCAGACACGGTTGTGGCCAGAAGTTAACAAAAATTATTTATATTATTTATTAAATTTCCCATTTATTGTATTTTATTAATACCTACCCAAAACTTAAACCCAACCATCACAGTACTGTAAAAATATAAATTATTGTTTTACAGTGTTATAAAAATTATGCTAAACTGCTGGCGGATCAGCAGCTGTATCCTATCTAGGCTACACCATAAAACAGTAGCATGATTAAAATACATAAAATCATGATTTCTGAGTAATTGTACAAGTCGGGATTGGAACACAAAAGTAATTTGAAGCACAGTAACTAATGACGTGCACATGCACTGACCACTAGGCTATATGAGGCACAATATTTTTCTGACCCCGTCAGTCAAATGTAGATTCGCCAGGTCTTGAAACGCTTCTGAACTGATCGATGCTTTAAATCGCTTAGGTCACGTGACCAGGTGTTTCGAAACATTTTAATCACGTGACCTGGGTGTTACGAATCATGCTTCGGTGCATGCTTCGAAACACTTGCACTTCGGGATCTCGACACTGTGTTGACTACTTGTTTGTCTGTTTCTCCCTGTCTGCTGCCTGCCTTCTGTTCATCTGCCTGTTTTCTGACTATGATTCTGGATTGCCCGTATACATCTGTTTGCTCCTGCCTTGACTGTTGCTTGCCTGACCATCCTTTCAATAAAGACCTGCATTTGGATTCTCACTTCTGTTGTCAGTGTCACTTCACATCCACTGTTACAGATGTTGAATTTTATTACAGTAATTTGAGTATTTTGATTTTGTTTCTTTACACTACTTCAAACTAGTGCTCTGTTTTGGTCGCACTTTATTTTGATGGTCCGTTTGTTGAATTTAAGTAACATTGTATCTACATGCCAACTAATTCTCATTAGATTATAAGTAGACTGTTAGGGTAAGTTGACATGTACTTGCAAAGTTTATTTTAGTCTGTTGAAGGAGCAATATCAACAGATATTAAGCAGACAGTCTACTAATACTATATTTATTTATTGACTAGTTTCACAGAATGTTTTTTGACTAATGTCCCTCTATAGGCCCTCTAAAACGACTCCAGAGTCTAATGTGGCCTGTTGGAAAAATAATTGCCCACCCCTGGTTTACAGTGTAAACATGCTTCTGTAATTGCTGAAAAAGGTTATCATACAGTAACCAATATTAAAATTAAAAGTGGTTAAAAAACAGAACGACTCACTTCATCTGATGCTTTTCATTGTGCTTAGAGCAATTATTTGCAAAATGTAATCAACATTATGAAATTAAATCATATATTGGTCAATATTTTCAGTTCTAATGATTTTGTCCACCACTCTATTTATTCAATCATCAAAGTAATAATACGTTTTGGGTGAACTCTCCTTTTCAACTCTTTCTGACAGCGATCTCTGTGTGAAAACCATATCTGAAGTTTCCACATCAAGCCACACACAATCAGCAGCCCAGCACGCAATCCCTCACTGTCATTCTCGCCTATGTTTTTCCTTCTCCAGGCTCTCTCGCTCTCTGTATTTAAGAGTGAACACTCGACACTCACCTCTGGCCAAGAATCCACAGAGCTTTGATTGAACCCTTTGGCTCCGGCATCATCATCATCTCTCTCCCTCTCGTTCTCGTTCTCTCTCTGTCTCTCTCATATGATGTGGGATATGTTGTACAAGCCACCATTAAAATATTTAATAGAGATTTTGTATGGTAGATCTTGCATGGCACTATTACAGTTAATGCTTTTAAATCTGCAAGTTAGTTTTAGTTTATGTGGGTACAGAGAAACAGTTTTTCATAGGTGTTTTATATGGTGAAAGGTTCCAACCAACGTTTGAAGTGTTGAAAAAGATTTTTAAGGTTTTAATCAAAGTTTTAGCATATTTATTTCAGCATATAGCCTACAATTTGTTGAATTTTATTCCTGGGCAGGCAAAAAATGTTATAGTGAATGTTTTTAATCCTTGTGCATTGTTCAAATTTACTACCCTTTTGTTATGTTAGGGATGAAAACATCCACCAAAACTGCTAAATTGATTAGAAAATTACAGGATTTTAATAAATTAATTGCCAAATTCACAAACGATGTCACTGGTTTGGTGAGAAAAACACACAAAATGATTTTCAATATATAAAAAGTAATTGTGGACTGGATTTTATCAGACTTGGACTAAAAGATTAGTAACAACATTGGCTTTGAGGCATTGTTAGATGAATTTTTTTTCTTCCTAATTTACTGTTGTTTTTGCCTCATTGATTTCCATTATAATCACATTTGATGGTGCATAAATACACAGTCTTTGTTTTTGTTTACTCCATGTAGTTCTGAAAGCTGAGATGCGTATTTTGATTTTCTCAGACACATCAAGGTAAGCGCACAAAGGTCACTCGCACACTCTCACAGACACACTTTAATTTGTTGTTATACTCCATATAAAATCCAGAAACTAAGCTTCTTTTTTTTTTTTGCACAGGCCTATCTAAAGGGTTAATGGTGCCAAATGATGATCAACAGTAAAAATGACAAATTGTACCTCTTTTTGACAGTGAAACCCACGAACAATCAAAAATTCATGATTATATGGTGTCATGGTTTTGCAATCAAACAAATGGGGTTATAATGAAAGTCAATGGGGCAAAAACAGCCACAAACAGTAAATTAGGGAGAATAAAAATGAAAATCGATTAAAAACAATGCATTAAAGGCAATGTTGTTTCACATGTTAAAGACTTTGATAAGTTTTTTTTTTTTTTTTTAAATGCAGTCCACAATTACATTTATTTTGAAAATCCATCATTTTGTGCGTGTTTTTCCCCACCAAATCAGTGACATCATTTATGAATTTGGCAATTAAAGATTTAAAATCCTGTAATTTTCTAAGCAATTTACAGTAGTAGTTTTGATCAGGACTGGGGTTGATTAACACATTTATGAAAAAATAAATATCTGATGCAGTTTTACAGCAGTTTAATTTAATGGATGTTTTCATCCCTATCATAACAAAATGGTAGTGAATTTGCCCAGAGTATATTGTTGAGGGGTTTTTTTTTAATTCAAAGCATTTTTTCCAAACTATGTGTCAAAATAAGATTTGTCACCAAAAATCATTCTGCTAGCTGAAACACATTTAAAAAAATATGGCCAAATTATAACTGAAAATCACCCCAGAGTGGATTAAAACATCCCCAACAGCACATAAGGGTTAAAGGTTTGGCAAAAACAAGAATTAGAAGTGATCTTTCTTTTTATTTTTATTTTTGTCAGAAAGATCTGCTGTATTTCGAAAAAGGGCTTGTTGAGAAGTACTATAATGTTGAAAATAAACTTTTGAAGTTGGATGATAATATAATAAAATCATTTGTTAAGTATTTACAAGTATTTTCATTTCATGCAAAATAAAGCTTTCAAAAATTTAAATTCTTTCTTTCTCAAAAGTATAAATTTATATGAGTAGGAAAGGTAAGATAGAACTGAGTATAAATCAAGATATTAATGGTATTTTTTTTTAAGTACAGTCAAATCCAGAATACTTGATGATTTTAATTTGTATAGTTCTGTTGATGATCTTAACACATTAGAAAAGAAATGCTGTAGAAAAATATGAGACTCCATACACTCTGGTTAAAAATGTGTTAAAAGGTGTTAAACATTTTTGTATGATATTAAAAGGTAAATGTAACACCTAAATAGTTTATATAAACAATGTAAAAAAGTATATATAAATAAAAGTAAAAAGTATAT